>PVJD01004717.1:0-130368 GCA_004026545.1 Mormoops blainvillei | reverse complement strand
GTGGCTCTCATTCTAAAAGATGCCTTATGTGTCTGTGCTTGGGCGTAGGGTCTTTTCTCATCTGACTGGCACACAGATCCATCCCAGAGCTTGGGGAATCATATCTGATGTGTCAGCTCATCTTAGCGATTTCTGCCACTGCTCACTGCTCAGAAGTTTCCTCCTCCCTCATCTTTTTCTTTTCCTCCCTGTTTCAGAGTCTAGCAACACTGCTGGGCCCAATTCTTGAAGACACTCCCTCTGAATAATGTTCAAGTTTTCCAACTACAATCCTTTCTAAAATTTCAACAAAGTGGCTTTGGGTTTTTTGGTGGGCTTTTTTTTTTTTTTCATCCATCTCATGCTAAGGAAACCGGTTAAGCCTAGAACCCCACCACAGTTCTATCTGTTGAGAGCCTTGGGCAAAGGAATCCCATGATGTGCACACATGCCACACTGAGGGCAAAAATCAACACAGAGAATTATCAGAATTATCTGGCAGGGCCGATCCTGGCCCATCTGAGATGGTGAGATAAAGCACTGGAACATGAGTTGTTGAGTGGTTTATAAAGAAATCCAAAACCACCTATACAGGTGGACTTTGCTCAGCTGGTGGGGGAAGGGGGAGGGCATGAGAAGCCCTCATCCTAGGCCAGTAAAAAAAAAAAAGAAAAAGAAAACTAAACAAGGGCAGAGAAATAAATTTAAGAGAAGATTGTATGCATGTGGCCCTAATATATCCATGGCAGTCCACATGACTCAGTCTTTGCAAACCTCAGACACATTTAAAAAGGAGCAGGTCAATATCATAAGAACTCAAAAAGAAATGCAACTCTTCGTTATGTTTTTAAGGAACACGAAAGAGCCTAAGGTTTAATCCACAACAACTTTTCACAAAAGCCCTTTAGCCTCTCCAAATTTCCTAGTACCCGCCAGGTGCTGTGAAACTCTTAACCCCAAAACTCCCTCCACACCACCAAACCCACAAGGCTTTATCTTTTATCCCTCCGACCCTGTGCCTCTCTCCTATTAATATAAGCATTGGTGGCCTCATTTACAGCAAGGAATAATCTTTCCAAGATAGGGGAGGAAGAAACTGAAAGCCAAGGCAGAAAGTGGCTTGAACACTCCTGTGTGCTTAGCACTACAGTGGGAATGTGGCTTCAAAGGGCACTTTGCAACGGCTCGATGCATGTTATTGTTATATTTGGTGTTGCTTGCCCAATAAACATTCTGACAAAGTTGAAAAGATCAGGAATTGAATGGGCTGAGCAGGGAAAGAGACCTCACTGGACAACAGGTTGGTCCAGGATGTCTTCCACTCCTTTGCATGAACATTTCTAGACACAGCTGCCTCACAAGAAGTTATAATTCAGTGTGATAAGCAATGGGACAAAAGTAACAACCACAACAGGAACAGCAGCTACAAATTACTGTTAACTATAAACGAGGGCCCGTGAGAACAGCTGAACAGAGATAATGGCATTTGCTCCTCCCAACAACCCTAGCACCAGCCTTATTTGGGTGGATGACCTTCTAGAAATGTATGACTTCTACCCACCTCCATTCCGAATTCTTTTAAGCTGCATTACTTTCTCCTTATTCTGGCAAAAGACCAAACCAGCACGGTCCATAATTTCCACTCAGTGAAGGCATAATGCTTCACTTCAGTAGTGTCATTCTAGAAGACTCTCATTTCAGTAGTCAGACAATCAGTTGGCCCGTAGCCCACACAGCCCCTGAAACAACCCTCTATGTGTTAGGGGGATTCCTACACACACATGCACACACACAAATGATTTATCACAAATATTTAAAGACTGAAAGGCGTAGGCTGGACTCCCCGACTGTCACATACCCGCTTTTCTTCAAGTGATTAGACACAAAGAAGGAAAGCCACCTTGGTTATATTGATCTCTTCTGACTACACAGAAAACCAAAACAAGGGTGTTTTTTTAAATGAAACTAAAAACACAAAGAATGACTGATGTGAATTTTAATGGTCATTATTAGCTATTATGAACTAACTTGTGTCTAACTCTCCACTGCCTTTTTTTTTTCGGGGGGGGGCGGTCTTGGCATCAGGTAACAGCAACCTGAAGGAAGGAAAATATCAGATGCAATCTACCAGCTGTTTATGCCCAAAGAACATTTTGGTCCACTGTTGAGCAATACGCAACACAGAGCCTGATGGTACTGTGTAAACCCAGAAGAATGCACAGAAATGCTCAAAAACAAATATAAGAATGAAAACCTCTTCAAGATTTCACTCTTAAAAAGGCATGAAGATATTCAGGACAACATAAAATGAAGCAAATTGGAAGACTCCCAGTTAACATGGCTGTGTGGCTTGCCTCTTTGCACAACCACATCAAAATTACAACTAAAATATAGAGCAACCATCATTCAGAGCCATCAGAAATTGAGCTGAATGGAAGTCTGACAACAATGGAATTAAAGAAACGACATCCATTTAGGCCAGCAGGAGAGGCACAGACATGAAACAGGCTGGTCCCTCACCCATGTGTGGTGAATAAAAATTCGGGAGGGAGGGATATCTCAGGAGCAAGGAGTCCCACACCCACACCGGGCCCCCCAGCCCAGAGTTCCAGTACCAGCAAGATAAGTCCCCACAATTTCTGGCTGCAAAAACCAGTGGGAATTGAGTTGGTGGAAGAAACTGCTGGAGCCCCAAGCAGTTCCACTTAAAGAACCCACACACAGACTCACCTACTCAGACACAGTACCTCTGATCTCCAGCACTAGGGTAGCAGCTTGAAAAGTACCAGTGGCATACAAGAAGAAACTGAAGTGTCTGGTATCAAGGTAAGCAGAGGCCATTGTCCCTTTTCTAAACCCTCCCCTCACAGAGCTGGAAGGCTGGTGCCACATCTGAGACTCCATCAACCTGGTTAACACTATTTGACCCACCTTGAAGATCCCTGGAGACTCTATTCCACTCAATTTTGGGCTCTCCCAAGCTACTTCTCCACATGAATGGCTGGTCTGGGTTCATGCTTCACAACTTCCTAAATCCTATCAAAAAAGCAACAGCTGGCCTCAGTGAGCCCTAGGCCCAGCACTAGCAGCAGCCAGCCTAGATTCACAGCTTGTCTTCTCCTGAGAATCTCCAAGCCCAGCACAAGTAACAGTCATCTGAGATTGCTTTATAGTTCAAGCAGGGCAAACACAAGGTGGAGGGCTGACCTTGCCTGCACCACCTGGGAAACCCCAGGGCCAGCACAACAAGTGGACAGCTACAGATCACATCGGAGCACCACCACCCTGCCCCTGCACAGCTGATCTTCCACAGTAGAGATTGGTGGTCAGTGGTCACAGCCAGACCTTGCAGCTCACTGGCCTGGTATAACTCTCCCATTGATCTGCCAGCAGGAATCAAGGCTCAACTACAGGAGAAGGATTACTCTGACCACAGGAAGGGTTCACCTTGAGTACACAGCTTGGGTGATATGGGAGGCTGTGTCATTCCACCCTATAGGACACCTACTACATTAGGCCAAACTATCAAAACATGGAGTAAAAGGAGCTCTACCTGATACATAGAAACAGAATCAGGGAGACTGCCAAAACTGAGAGACAAAGAAACATGGCCTATATGAAAGAACAGATCAAAACTCCAGAAAAAGAACTAAACAAAATGGAAATAAACTATCTATCAGATGCAGAGTTCAAAACACTGTTTATAAGGACGCTCAGGGAACTTAGTGAGGACCTCAACAGCATAAAAAAGATCCAGTCAGAAATGAAGGATATGCTAACTGAAGTAAAGAACAATTTACAGGGAAACAGTAGAGTGGATGAAGCCGAGAATAAAAATCAATGATATAGAATATAAGGAGGCAAAAAACAACCAATCAGGACAAGAAGAAAAAAGAATCCAAAACAATGAGGATAGTATAAGCAGTCTCTGGGACAATTTCAATAGGTCCAACATTCACATCCTAGGGGTGCCAGAAAGAAAAAGAAAAAGAGTAAGAAATTGGAAATCTATGTGAAAAAATAATGAAAGAAAACTTCCCTAATTTGGCGAAGGAAATAGACATGCAAGTCCAGGAAGTACAGAGAGTCCCAAACATGATGTATGCAAAGAGGTCCACTCCAAGACACATCATAATTAAAAAGCCAAAGGTTAAAGATAAAGAGAATCTTAAAAGCAGCAAGAGAAAAGAAATTCATTGCCTACAGGGGAGTTCCCATAAGACTGCCAGTTGGGTTCTCAAAAGAAACTTTGCAGGCTAGAAGGGATTGGGAAGAAATATTCAGTTATGAAATATTCGAAGTCATGAAAAGCAGGGACCTACAGCCAAGATTGCTCTACACAGCAAACCTATTATTTAGAATTGAAGGGCAGCTAAAGAGCTTCTCAGACAAGAAAAATCTAGAAGAGTTCATCATCACCAAATCATCGTTATATGAAATATTGAAAAGACTTAAAAAAAGGAAGATCAAAACTACGAATAAAATGACAAAAAAATACAAATCTATCAGCAGTTGAATCTAAAAAACAGACTAAGCAAACAAGAAGAGCAGAGACAGAATCATGGATACAGAGTGTTTTGATAACTGCCAGATGGGAGCGGGGTATGGGGGAATGGGTGAAGAGGGGAAGGGATTAAGAAGTACACATAGGTACTTACAGAGTAGCCATGGGGATGTAAAGTACAGTGTAGGAAATGGAGTAGCCAAAGAACCTATACTCACAACCCATGGACGTGAACAATGGTGGAGGGATTGCCTGAAGGAGTTGGGGGTCCTGGGTGGAGGGGGGGTAGGGGAAAAAAAATCAGGACAACTGCAATAGCATAATCAATAAAATGTAATTTTAAAATATCATAAGGTGGAATAAAAGATTGTTAAATTCCTATTTTTATACATGTGCACATTTGTACACATGCATTTACATACACACATGGGCACAAAGAATAAAAGCTTGAAAGGCTAAATGGTGGTGGTGGTGTCTGTGGGAGATGAGAACCAGATTATTTTTAGTTTTCCTTTGTGCCTATCTGCACTTGTAGCTTTTCTACAAATTACAAGCATTAGGTTAATTATCAGTGTACTATATATCTTTCTGATCACTTTTTAATCACTGAGGTTTAATCACTGGTTTATACTTTCTGAAGACTCTCCTCCCCTATGCCAATGGTTTGAGACTCACAAACCAGAATTCCAGTTATTATATTATCCAGAAGGCCTGATTCATTTTCCTCCAGAAAGAAAGAGAAGCAAGAGACAGGAGGCTGGGGATTGTGAAGATGGTCTGATCTGGAAGTTCCAGTAAAGGCTGAGAGTTCCCTGCTTCTGCCAACTGATGGCCCCAGCTCCAACCTTCCTGGCCTCCGGGTGCCCAGGCATGAACGGCAGGATGGCCCGGATGATGGTGCAGGTTCATCCCAGGCATGGGCTCAGGCAGTTCTGGGCTTCCACACCGCCACCTCAGCAGAGGGAGCTGGCCCACATTTGGCTAAGGTTAACGTTAATTTGTTTGCATCTAAACACAGTTCGTGGAGGCCCCTGAAAGTTGCACACTGAGACAGGGAGGGGCGGCATCATCTCAAGGAGAGATGATGCTGAAAGTGCTCATGACCCCTCCTCCAAGCCGATGCCAGCGCCAACACAGGGGCCGGAGTTGACGGAGGTTTTTAACTTAAGTTTGCTGGAAAGGGGGTGAGGATGCATGATAGTTTCTTAGTTTCTGTCCTGAAGAAAATTCTCCAATTTCTTTCACAGGTTAAACCTAGTAGTAGTTTACGGGGTGGGGTGGGGTGGGTTTGGGGGAAATGAGTAAAGGTGGTCAAAGGGTATAAACTTCCAATTATAAGATAAGTTCTAGGAATATTCTATACAGCATGATGACTATAGTTAATATTTGAAAGTTGGTAAGAGGGATGATTTTGAAAGTTCTCACCACCAAAAAAATTAACTGTGAGGTGATGAATATGTTAACTAACTTTATTGTAATAATAATTGTGCAGTATATACATATATCAAATCATTATGTTGTATATCCTGAACTTACACCATGCTATATATCAATCTTAACTCAACAAACCTGAGAAGGGGAAATAAATAAGGAAATAGGACTAATCTCTAAGATCCATAGGGAAAAATGTAAGCCAAAAAAAAACTTAACTAACTTAAATTTTACTTAGTGTCTCACCTTTTGCAGCAATTCTATCACATTCCATTCCCTATCCCCACTGCCCCTCACACACACACACACACACACACACACACACACAGAGAGAGAGAGAGAGAGAGAGAGAGAGAGAGAGAAGCTGGCCACTGACATTTATATAAGACATCCAGGATTAGGAATCACAAAAACAAATAAACAGTACTGCTTAGGAACTACATGCATCTTTAAACTTCCTAGAGCACAAAAAATAGTTCTCCTCTGTTTCTTTTGCCTCCAATGATAGAACACCTCAACTTTCTTCGCTCCCCTCTACCTCCCCTACCCCTCCACCCAACACCTGTTAGCTTCTATCTCTTTCTGTGAAAGGCCTCCCAATCTATCCTCACCTTCTCCATGGTCGAAAGTTAAAAGATGAGAAGAGCAAAAGTTACAGACTACCAGAGCCGAAGAACGCTCCATGATGATCAAACGCGTCTTGCAGGAGCAGTCTGGAAACCTTACTCTGGGTCCAGTGCCCCACAGCAGAGTTGATGTGTACAAGCTTTGGGCAAACGAGGAGAAGCGGCACCCCCAAGATTCCACTTAGGTCTATTGGGAGGGAGGGAAGTTCCCACAGGTAATAATCACTGGTTAATTTTAAAGGTGTCAAAAGGAAGATGAGGTGTTTTTTTCTGCTGCAAGCCAAGGAAAAGTCCTGGCGATAACCCTCCCAGATCAGAAAACATCTTCCAACCCAAGTTATACACTGCAACTCAGATAGTGACTTCCTCGGGCATTGGACAATGAAGAGGATGCCAAAGGGTCCTCTTCTTGGTAGGCAGTAGCTCTCAGTCAATGTCAGCGAGGACACGCTGCACTGAAGAGGGCAGGCAAATCTGGATATGTAAACTGCGCGTATCCGCTGTTTAAGCGGCTGGATTCTATTTTTTGTTATTATTTATTGTTTTGGCATATTTGTTTTGGGTTTGTTGTGTTTCAGGTGTTTTTGCTTCACTTTCAGCATTTCCCTCCACTTCAAATACTGTGAAAATACCCCACACCATGGTTTCACTCATGCCATTCTCCTGCACAGGCAAAGCAGAGTTCCTCTCTGCCTGCCACAATTCTGTTACTGATATGTTCACCTGCTCATGGTAAAGGTTGCCCTGTAGAATCTGCCCCTATAGATCTACCCACACCCTCAATGACACCTCTGTGCTCTGACCTCATCTGGAAATTGATGAAATACTGCCTCGGTGCCCTCCTATGACTGTCGTGTATAACTGCATAGCTCTGGTTTTATCACTTCTCTCAAGGGATCTGCAGGCATGAAGGTTAACTACCTCTCCGCCAGGCCCCCAGAGACGTGGGCTGCCTAGCAGAAAGGACAGGAAGATGGTGACAGAGCATGCTTCAAAAACACACACAATATCCAGCATAGGACAAGAAGCCAGGCACGTGAAACTGAATATCCACTCCTGACTTCGCAAGTCACCGGTCTCAGAATGGAATCTGCTTGCCGCCCCACTCTTGCGGCCCTTAGCTCGCAACTTCCTTCCTAGCATCTCACTCCATCCCATTGGACACCCATTTACTAAGCTCCTAATTGCTCTCTCTGCTTGTCACCCAACTTCTGCTCTCCCTCAACTGGGAAAAAAAAATCTCTCCATCAGCATGGAAAATTTCTACCAGCTTCACCTCATGTTGGAAAAAGGACTTTTGTAAGGGAATGTGAGAATTCCTCAGAGTGGGCACCACATAGTCTTTCCTATATTCACAACCATCTGAATCTTCCAGTAAGGACAAATACTATATGTATTAGCTCATTCAATACTCACAATCACTTCGGTGGGTACGCTGCTTTATCACCACCCTATAGAGATGGGAAAACAAAGTCTCAAACAACAAGCAGGAGCTGAGCCCAGGACTTGAACTCTCTTCTATGTCCAATACTTCTGCTCTTTCCCACCAAGTCACGGGTCTTCATATGTAGGGTGTACACTTTAAGAACACTTGTTTTTCAGTAAGCTCTCTGCTACCCAGCCAACCAGTCTCACTCGGCATTCCTGAGTATTCAGTGGACTAAGTGTGAAAGTGGGACAGGTACCCACCCCTCAATTTCTACTGACAGCCTTCCTTCCAGGTTGAGACCCCTCCTGATCTTGATCTCACCACACTGGGGACAAAACTGTCCCTGTGTCTTACTGATTTTTCATGAGGATCTTTCCTTTCACAAATGGAAAGACCACAAAACGTAAATTCTCTATTTAAAAACAACGGGACACGCTCCCCTCCACCACAGACAGAATAATGAGGCCAGGCCAGCCCAGAAGGGTGAGTTGCTTAGTAACTGGAATTACCCTAGAGGCAAACAGTGCCTTTGCTGACCCTCAGGGTGTTTCAGAACATGATTGTTAATGACACAGCTCCTGCCCGGAATGCCTGAGAAACATTTGGGGCAAGAGTGAAAATCCTCATCTTCTCACCTTCCTCCAGGGCTGTAACATCACCTGCCCATTAGAGATCTGGCTAATTAAACAATCATTCCCATCTGTGTCCAAGGCTTCAGGCCATTTCTTCTCCCAGACTTTTAACAAAGTGATCTTTGAATAGGTAAGATGAGGCTAACCATAATAATTTCAGTTAATATATTACTGGCTCACCTTTTTAATGCTAGCTTGTTTGCCCTGTGAAGATGTATTAATCCTCATCTGGAACTGACTTCTTGGAATATTTTTCTGTGTAAATCAGTGTCTACTGAACAGGAAGGAAATGGCTAGAGAGAAAGGAAGAGCCTGTATTTATGGAGGCCTACTATATGCAAGCTGGATTCTTCACCTACAATGTCCTATCTACAATAACAATACTGAGTTATCTCATTTTACATTTGAGGGTACTGAGGAACTCCCAGAGAACATATTAAGGAACTGCCCCAAGATTCAACAGCTACATTTCAAACTCCAATTTGATTTCATTCCAAAGCCCCTGCCTCCTATGTGTGTCCAGAAATTTCTCAGCAGTGCACTAGGAGGGGGAGGGGAATGGAAGAGGATGGAGGCAGGTCACAATTTTAAATAATACGGGTCAGAGTAAGCCTCATTGGCTGGATGACATTTGAGCAAGACTTGAAGGATGGGAAGGCATTGTCATGGAGATGAACTTGAGAAAGTATCCCAGACAGAGGGGGCAGCGGGAGTGAAGGTGTTATGGCTGGAGGGTCAGAATGGGTGAGGAAAGGGGCGGGGCCTGGAATGAGGTTGGAGCAGAGTGATCAAAGGGGGCAGAAGCAGAGAGGTCAGAGAAGGGAAGGTGATCAGATCCTATGGGACCAAGGAGAAGGGTGGCCACAATTCCCACGAAATGATTCAACTCCCGACTTACTCTAACAAGGACTTCAAGTATTATCTACCAATTCCTCAAGGAGGGAGAGAGGAAATTCCTCAAAAGTACAGACCATTACTCTGCCAGATATCCCTTTGTAAAGCCAGGTTGCCTTTTTGTCTAGGTGAATGGAAAGGTGGTAGGGTTTGTGGCGGGGGACCACAAACCTGAAATTCTTAATATCTTAGATAAGAAGTAAGCAGTTTTAGACATAACTGTTTCACTAAAACTCACTAGTATTTCACTTCACCAAAGAGCAGTACATATTAATATGCAGTTTTGACTTCATTCACATTTATCCATGTCAAATGTTGAGTCTATATACGGAAATCCTCTATGAGCCAAGCTATCCATTCACATTTTAGCTCAGGTTATTCATGAGTCTTCAAAAGCTGCACCATTTCTGGAATCAGTATATGTACAGAAATGAACTTTTATCAGACAGTCCTCAACACATCAGGTAGGACTGTTCCAGCTGCTTTGTGTTTTAAGTAAATACTATTGACATAACTTATATACAGTAAAGTACACAGCTCCATACATTTTTAGAAAGTGAACAAACCTATATAACCACCACCCAGATTCAACAATAAACACTTCTATCTCTTCAAAAGCCCCTTCAGAGCCTCTTCATAGCCTTCCGTCATTACCTCCCCAAAGAGCACCCATACCGATTTCTGTCATCACTTTTGCCTGTTTCCGAACTTTAAGTGAATGGAATCCTACAATACTGTTATGTTTGTAACTTGCTTTTCTATTTATATATTTGTATATTTTTCTTTTTATTGAATTCATTGGGGTAACATTGGTTAATAATATAGGTTTCAGGTATACAAGTCTATACATCATCTGTATATTTTATTGTGTGTTCACCACTCCAAGTCAAGTCTTCCATTTATCCCCGCTATGTGTCTTGGTTCTTTAGTTCACCATAATTTCTAATATGCATACATGTTGTATAGTCATTCATTCATTGTATTGCTCTACAGTATTTCCATTGTATAAATATACAATTCATTAATTGATGCTACTGTGGGTGGACATTTGGGAAATTCCAATTATTGGTTATTAAAATAAAGCTGCCATGAACATACTTGTACACATCTTTGGTGAACATATATAACTATTTCTACTGGGTGCATACCTAGGAGTAGAATTGTGAAGACACACAGTATGTGTATGTTTACCTGTAACAGATATTGCCAGAGAGCTTTCTAAAGTGGTTGTACCAATGTACTCTCCATTAGCAGGGCATGAGAGTCCTTTTGTAAACATGTTTAATTAGTATACCCTCTAGATACATACCCTCATACTATTAAGTCAAACAGAATGCAACCTTCTCCATACCAGTAATATGGTCTCTGTCATGACTGGCCGGAGAGTAGCCTTTGTGAGCAGTTGAACATGTTAGCTAAGTGATGCCTTGCACATATTTCAACTTCAAAGTATGGTCTAAATAAAATCATTGCAATTAAAATGTTCTTCAATATTTAGTGGGCTACAAGTAACCCTGACCAACAAGTCAATTTACTCAGCTATGTACAACTATATTTTGAAATTAACTGACCCTGTTGAGTGTACCAAGCATAAGTCCATCTCTTGTGGTGGCCAAGTGGTAAGAACACAAAATTACATAGGCCCCCAAAATCACTTTTCTCCTACTTTACGGTGCAGAAATCTGGAGAACCAACCATCCACTTTTCCAGCTGCCAGAGCAGAACAGAAGGTCACTTCAGGGGAGAATGTTGGCCCTACTCACAGCCCCCTGGCATCTGTGCATGAAAAAGAAGCAGGCTGGCCACTGAGGGGCAGAAATACAAGGACACGCCAGGTCCTTAAATGTTTACAATATATCAGCTCTGCCACCTGTATATCTGGTGGCTAGACACAGCACATGGGTCCTACCTTCATAAACATTACGGCTAAAAGCTGAACTCATAGGAACACAAAGTAGAATGGTAAGCACAAGGGCTGAGGATGGGGAATGTGGGTAGAGTAGGTCAAAGAGTACAAACTTTCAGTGTAGATGAAAAAGTTCTGGAGATCTAACGTACAGCATGATGACTGTAGTTAACACCATCTGTTGACTTGCATTTTTCTAAGAGTAGATATTAAGTGTTCTCACCAGACACACACACACACTCTCTATGTGAAGTGGTAGATGTTAATTTAGTTTCACTGTGGTAATCATTTTACAAAGCACACGTATATGAAAACATCACATTGTATACTTCAAACGTGTACAAGTTTTATTTGTTAACCATATTTTAATAAAGCTGGTGTAAAATCAGATAAAGTAAAATAAATAAACAATAGCGCCTCTCAGTACTTTGGGCACTCGCCCAACAAAGAATCCAGCTTTGAAAATATTTGTGATCGGCCCTCACCAAAAGCCTGCTTCAGCCTGATGGTATTTAACAAAACGATCCTGCCTGCCCATTACTTAGCTTCATTAGGTTCTCCCAGGGTATTCATTTAGAGAATCAGAAACCCACAGGCATGAAGCTTATTATTATAGTTTCTCACAGAAGTGCCTTCATGAATTTCAACTGGGTGACACATAATTCATTAATTCTCAGAGAAAGGCAATTAGGGAAATAACTATTCAAGACTGACTACATTCTGGCAAGAGGTAAAGACATTGTCCATTATATTACCCAATGCCTGTGGTAAGACTCGATAAAAATAATCCTTCCTAGAAGTGATAAAATTCTAGTCCTAGCAGGAACCAGTCAGGAAGGCCATGCAAAGCACTGAAATTCCCTCTTGCTCTGTCTTTCAGAAAACTTGGATTTAAGGTTTGTGCTCTGATGAAATAGCTACACATCATGTGTGTGCACACAGGCACAAATTCAAAAGGCAAACCTAGACACACAGAAAGTAGATTAGTGGCTGCCTGGGCGTGGGAAGGGGGAGTAACTGCAAACGGGCACGAGGCTTCTTTTCTGGGTGATGGAAATGCTCTAAAATTAGATTGTGGAGATGGCTACATAACTAAATTTGCTTTAAAAATCATTGACTTGTACTCTTAAAATGAATAAATTTAATGATATATAAATTATACCTCCATAAAGCTGTTTTTAATAAAACAATGTGAGATGGATCATGGACATAAATGGGAGAAGTAAAACAATAAACTTCTGGAAGAAAATATCAGAATATCATCATGATCTTGGAGTAGGCAGAGATTTTTTTCTTAAATAGAACTCTAAGAGTGCTAAAATGAACTTCATTCCCATTAAGAATGTCTGTTAGGCAAAGGACATCATTAAGACAGTGAAGAAGTAAGCCACAGGCTGGGAAAAGATATCTGTTTATAGTCTCTGGACAAAATATTTTTATCTAACAAGACTCATGTCCAGAATATATTCTTAAGATACTCATGCAAATAAACAAAAAGACAACCCAATTTTTAAATGGGCAATGGGCTAAACAGGAAGTTCATGCAATAAGATTAAACAACCATTTAGCCAGTACACGTGAAAAGGTGCACAAATGTCATTCTCATCTCAATCCCTAGTTCTGTGTCTATATGCCTTTCGATTTGTTTAATGGTGTTTCTCTTTCTCATATGTTTTCATATACATATCTGCCAAAACCCCCACAGGAAGCAGATGACACACTCGACTTAGAGTATTTCAAGGTTTCCTTTCCAAAGAGACTGTTTGCAACGGGGGGTGAGTTGAGTGGATGGGGCACCACCAGAGGTAGTGCAGGAACTGGGTAAGGAGCAGTGGAGCTGTCACCTCTGTACCCCACAGCCCGGTGTAAAGGGTGAGGGAAAAGGGAGGTAGCAGGGCCCACTGGAGAGAGTCGCAGGGAGTAGCAGCCTCCAGAAGGGCAGTGACTACAGGTTTGGGAACACGACCCGCCCAAGGCCACCTCACAGGAAGGAACTAGGGAGAAAATATCCAGACCTTACTCTCTCATTCATGTGGCCTCCTCTCTGGGGGCCTCTTGATCAAACCCAACTGAAAGCCAAAGGACAAGCTATTTCTTGTACCAATGTCATCAATCAGGTCAGCTCTCTGGGGCAGAAAAGGCAGACACTGGCTCTGGAGGAGCAAATGGAAGAAGTCTGGCACTCCACTGTAAGCTGCCTGGAATCCCTTTTAAAATATAGCAATAAATAATTGATGTATACCACAACCAGTAAAACTATGCTCCTGGAACAGAAAAAGAAGGTTCTTTAGAGTCATTATATTAGCTTTCCACATGCGGTTTGTGAAGGAGAAGAAAGAAGAGGGGAGAAGGCGGCAGTTCACTCTGATACACCCAACTAAGAAACGCCCCACGTAATTTGTTTTCTATCACCTGGGTGTTCAGCTGACTCCTGTCCAAGAGTGAATTAGACACCCTCAGGAGGAAAAGCATACAGCCTCTCGGAGGGGGTTGTTCCTCCTCAAACTCCAGAGCCACATCTGGGCACTTGGGAGAGTTTATGATTCCACAGAGATATAAAGTGAATCCCCTCTTCAACAGGTACTTTTTAATTTGAACAGCCTGTAAGGGACTTTCCAGCCCCTCCTCTGGTCTCCCTTCCATCACAACACACTTCCTCCGCCGCTCATCCCACCCCCACAAGCCCACTCTCTTCTCTTCACCACTCAGCCTAACTCTGCTCTCAACCACAGTTCTCATTAGTGCAGGATCCAAGATGCTGTCTACATTGATTTTTTTAAAAGGCTTTAAAAGTGTCCATCGAGAAGCATGCTGACACAGTCTTCCATTTCGCAAAGCTAGTCTGCAAGGTGATCTGGGACATAGCTTAGTCACTCCCAATTCTAAACCTGTCTGTATTATGGGGCAAAACCAAACCACACTGTTTCGGGCAGGAGGCTTCTCTGATACTGAAATAATCTATTTATCTATATATGTCTGTTGTCTTCTCCACTAGAATGAAGGTTCGCATGAGCAAGGATCTGGTCTGTCTCGTTCACCTTGTAGCCTCAGAGCCTCACACCGTGCTTGAAACCTAGTAAATTAAATGTACGCTAAATTCAGTCACCAGTCACTGAATATGACATCCCTTGTTTGACTTCTCCTTTGGTAGTTCTTGGCCTTCAGCCTGCCACCAAGTCAGCTGCCTTCGTAACAAAGAAGTCCAGTTGTGATAAGTTAAAAAGACCAAGTCCCTAAAGCATCCTTCCCTCCTCCTCTCCCTCCAAAAAGCTGGCTGGTCAGCTGCAGGAGCAGAATCCATCCAGCTCAACAGTCAGTCCACACACAGCCATCTGAAGACACTATTTCATCTAACCCGCAGAATCTTCGCAACCACATTTACCAAATACCACTCAGACCTATCTAATGCTCACCACACAAGCAAAAACACCAAAGGTTCTGCCACAGACCTTGGCCATGAGTTTGTTTTTTTTTAAATTGAGCAATAAAAGAAAAAAAATCATATACTTACAATTTAAGTTGCGAGGGAAATTAGAGGTCATCTGGTCCAATAGCTGTCACACTTTCTGACACAGCGCACAGTAGGATATACATTTTACACCACAGATGAGTACTCATTTTTTTTTAATCCTCAGCCAAGGGCTTTTTTTTTTTCATTGCTTTTAGAGAGGGAGGAGGAGAGAGAAAGGGAGGGAGGGAGGGAGGAAAGGAGAGAGCGAGAGAACCAACTGGTAGCCTTCTTGCATGCCCTTTGACCAGGGATCGAACCCACAACCTAGGTATGTGCCCTGACCAAAAATCAAACCCAAACCTTTTCGGACTATAGGACGATGCCCCAACCAACTAAGCCACACTGGTCAGGTCAAGTACACATTCTTTCAACAAATATACTTTGAGTCAGTACAGATACCAAGCACTGTTATAGATGCTAGAGAAAAAACAGTAAACAATTTTTAAAATCCTGCTGGTCTCATGGAGTTTACATTCTAAAATAAACTCACTTCTGTGTGTATGCGAGTGTCGTGTTTGCTTGCTTGATTTGTTTTGATGCTAATCACAACCCTCTAAATTCTATCTTACACCCCTCAATGTCTCATGACGCATAGCTTAAAAACTACTAACCTGTGATTCTGACTTTGAACCCATTAGCTGGAAGTTCCTGCAGACATACAAGTAGAGCTATCTAGCAGGCGCACAGGTGTGAAGCTCAGAGAAGATACTTAGAATGGAGACACCGACCTAGGAGTCAGCCAGCGAAAGGCATGGAATGAAGTGTTGTAAAGGGTATGAGCTTTTTCTTTTTTAAAGGGTGTGTTGTAGGCTGCCCTGAGGAACACCAGTGCTTAAGGGATCTACCAGAAAAGAACACCAAGACAGTCAGAAAGACCAGGGGAGAGGGGTGTGAAGAAAGTCCCAGAGAGTATCACACTGTCCACATTGTAACGAGGTAAAATAAGGCTGGTAAGCCTGCATTAGATTCAGCAGTTAGGAACATCTGGTGACCATTTCTTTCGAGAGCAATTATTGGGTTGGTGAGAAAGAAGAGAAGAGAGAGAAGAGAAGAGAAGAGAAGAGAAGAGAAGAGAAGAGAAGAGAAGAGAAGAGAAGAGAAGAGAAGAGAAGAGAGAAAATCCATGTTTTTTCCATAAAATAAAAGAAACATTTTTCATTTTCACCAATAACTTTATCGATTTGGATATTTTGAGTACGTTGGCTGTCTCCCATGTGGTATAATGGTGGTTGTTCACAGTTAATGTCTCGATTCGATCACTATCAACTGCAGTTGGTTACCTGACTGTACAAGAACAACCAGCAATAAATCTCCAGCAGGAAACTTCGCAAATCACTTTCGACATGTTCAGTCAAAGCCCCTTCTCCATACACTGCACAAATCTTTGTGTTTCAGTCATGTTTCTACCTTTCTTGAAATAATAAAGCACAATATCTGAAAATCTGTATTTTCCTCCATATTCAGTATTAAAAAGGCTATGCAAAAATTCACCAATTCTGATTTTTTTTAAATGCACGCTGATATGACAACTGCCACAACACAATCTAACAAAATTGTTTTCAATAAAAGTAAAGTTGACTAAACGCCACTAGAGCCGTCAGAAAAAAACCAAACGAACTTTTTGGCTACCCCAATATAATGAGATGTGGGCAGAAGGTAGGTGAAGACCACGGAAATGAATGGGAAACATTAAGTAAAGACTGTGCTTTCGAAAAACCGGACAAGAAAAGGAGTGAGCAACACCACAATAGCTTGAGAAATGGGAGAGATTAGAGGGTAAGAAGAGTATTTAAAGTAAGACAGGGATATATGTTCACGAGACTGATGGAGAAGATCCAGTGGAGATGGAAAGCCAAACATTTAAAATACCAGAGACAAGGGTGTTACAAGAATACAGGTAGAGAGGTCAGGTGTGGACAGGAGGAGAGAGTTGGGTGTGAAGAAGGGAGGCTCAGAGGCAGATGCAGTGACTTGTGATCATTTCAAAATATATACAAATATCCAGGCGCTGGCTTGGTGGCTCAGTGGATTGAGTGCCGGCCTGCAAACCAAAGGGTCACCAGTTTGATTCCCAGTCAGGGCATATGCCTGGGTTGCAGACCAGGTCCCCAATAAGGGGCACCCAAGAGGCAAGCACACATTGATGTTTCTCTCCCTTTCTCTCTCCCTCCTTTCCCCTCTCTCTAAAAGTAAATAAATAAAATGTTTTTAAAAAAACAAATATCCGATTGTTATGATGTACACCTGAAACTAATATAATGCTATGTCAATTGTATCCCAATTAAAATCTGTTTCATCACCGTACATATTAACGTTAGAATATTCAAAGTCCCTGTGATGCAAGCTATAGAATACACAAAATGCAACCTGAGTATCCTCTTTCTCACCAAGGTCACAAGGAGGAAGGCTTTTTCTCTGTAAAGAACTCCAGGCATCAGCCAGCTGCTTCTCCATTCAAGTAGCCTCCAGCACTAGAATCCCCTAAGGGAAACCAGATGACTTAAGAAGGAGATTCTCAAACTTTCGGTGCATCCAAATCCCCTCGAAGGCTTGTTAATACACTGATTCCTGGGACCCACCTGCAGAGTTTCTGATAGAGCAGGTCTGCAGGGTGCAGGGGAGAAGGGAGGGTCCTAGAATTTTTATTCCTACGAAGTTCCCAGATGAGTTAGCTTCCTATTGCTGCTGTGAGAAATTACCACAAATTTAGTGGCTTAAAACAACACAAGTTTATTACCTTATAGTTCTGAAATTCAGAGCTTTAAGTCCAGACTGGATCTCACCGGGCTAAAATCAAGGTGCCTGCAGTGCTGCAGTGCTTTCTGGAGACTCAAAAAGAGAATCCGTTTTCTTGCTTCTTCCAGCTTCTAAAGGCCACCTGCACTTCTTGGCTCATGGCTTCTACCTTCCCCCTTCCATGGCAGCGATGGCAACGGCCGGGCCTCTTTCCCCCATCACATGGCTCTGACACTGACTGCTGGGCTGCTCTCCTCCACATTTAAACACCTCTGTGATTACACTGGACCCACCTGGATAATTCAGGCTACGCCCCCTATCTTGAGGTCGGCTGCTAAGCAACCTGATGACGTCTGCTGCCTTAATTCCCCATTGCCATGTAACTTAACAAACTCACAGGTTCCGGGGATTAGGACATGGGCCTCTTTGAAAGGCTATCACTCTGCCTACCACACCAGGTGTTGCTGAGGCTGCAACTCTGAGAACCTGTGCTGGTGAAGTGTGATGCTGGATAATATCAGACGTTCAAGGCGACGGGTTCCAGAAAGGGCAGGGAAGGAAGCACAGGTGAAGCCAAACAACGGGCGGAGGGGGACCAAGGACCAGGGACTGGAGAAAAGCAACCGAACAGTCATTAGAGTGAGTCTCCCATATCTCTCACAAAGAGCAAGGAAAGGGCCCTACCACGGGACTGGTAATTAAGAAACTTTGCCCAGGTGAGAAAGAAGTAGTGGCCATGGAAACAGTGCTTTTGCCAGCACCACTCTGTCAAGGGGATTCACTGAATGTCAGCTGAAAACAACCAAGTCTAAAAACATAAATAGCTTCTATAAGACACATTACATATATGTGGGGGTACAATAAATTACTGATGGTGGTAGACACAGAAGCCAATGCTAACTTTTATTCCTCATTGGGAGTTCTCTATTCCTAGAGGACTTGTGTGTTGCTTTTAAATAAAGTCTACAGCTAAGCTTGTTTTTGCTTTAATATTTTTTAAATTTGGGAAGGGAGATGCCTTTAAAGAAAATATGTGTTAGGATTACTTTTACCAGGCATTATGATGGGTCCCCAGACTTGCTACATGTAAGAGAAGTTGTCATCGGTTTCACGATCATAAGGAGCTGGGGGGTGGGGGGAGGGTGTGTGTGTGTGTGTGTGTGGTATGGTAGAGAGTGGGACAGAAAAGGTCTAGGAGGAACGGTTCATATTGTCTTTACCTTATTCTAAAAAGCGCCTACATCAGCCAACATTAACTCTCTCATCTAAATTTGTTTTACTCTTTTGTTATTTTAAAGCAAGTGTTCATCTTTCATATCAGCTCTTGGAGGCACTTCTCTTTCAGAAGTGAGGGGAAGTGAGTTGAACTATGCCACAAAACAACCCAAGACAGACCGTAGACTAGAAATGTTCTCTCCACATGAACATTCATCTGTGACCTAAAACAGAATATTTTAGGAGAAATAAAGTATTATGGGAGAAATATCCTTCTCCTATTTGTCTCTAAAAACAGATCCACCTTTGCCAAAAACACAGTGTCTTAATGGCTCTATTCCCAAATGTTATGTCCGGCTGGCCCGTTTACAGACCTATGAGAGACCCAGGTCCCTAAGCTGACTCTTCTGCCAACCTCCAGGGGGAGTCCTGTGGGAGACCCTCCACTCCTCCAGCACCTTCCCACTCTCAGGGTCTAAGTGCGGGTGGCTCCTGACCAATCAGGCAACATTTAAGGACAAAAGTTAATATAAGGAGATGACAAGCTCTCCCATACCTGATGACAAAACATTTCTGAGATGTAATCAAATGTACCTTTGTCAATAAATATTTCAATTTTAGAATAAAAGTTCTTTGCTACCACACTCGGCTTCAGTTCCATTCACCAGATGACTCTGACTTCCCCCCAGCCCGACAGAACTCTGGGGTCCCAAGGAAGGGAGGGGCGACAGATGGCCGCAGGACTCCCCTTGGTGAAATATGAGGGTTACTCCAGCCACAGATGTTTACATCATCACCTAGCCATGCATCACCAGTGAGCAGCTGGGGAGGGTTTTGTGTTGCCAAATTTGATCAAAAGAATTTAAGTTTGAAACAATGGTTACAGATGATTGGCATGGAGAAGGTAGAAAAACAAGAGAAGTCATAAAGTTACAGGACGTGCTTAAGTGATCATAATAACACAGGCGATGTTTGTGCACTAGACGCCCCCAGTTGGCATGGCTTGGGCCGAGAGCACAGAGGAGGATGCTGAAGCAGAGGTGTAGAAGCAGAAGTGTCTCCAGGCCTCTTCGGGGGACCATAACTACCATACAGTAATTTGAACTGGAGTTCCCTATGGAGGATGAGCCAGTAAAGGAAGGGAGAAAGCAAGCCAGTAAAAAGCATCCATTTCTTATTTTGTAAGCCAGAGACATGGTAGATGAAGTAAAGTCTTGTAAGAAGACAGAAACATGTCTTCTTATCTTCAGGGGCTTGTAAAATAATTAAAATTACATAATTAGAAATGGGTGGTTTTCAATGTCTTGTGTTGGTTTTAGTGCAGGTGTCTGGTTGGCAGATTTTGTTTTTTGGTTTGGGGTTTGTTTTTTTTTCTTTCTCCTATCCAATTCTGAGGCGCCAGAGCAGGAAGTGCGTCAGGAATGCTGTGATGAGAAAATGGCTATTTGCAGTTGCTGTCTCAGCAGTTTACTGTATGACAGCCCTGCTCACACCCAGAGTCTGGACGTTTATGTAAGGATCTGAGCTTAGGATTCCCACCACAAGTTCCTCTTTTCTTCACCTGGGACGCCTTTTAAAATAACCACTCGGCATTGAGAGTGTGCAAAGTTAGCGACCTCCACCCCAATCCCCCTCAACCCTCTTATAAGCAACAGATGCCTGCCACCCTGAGCTCTATCTCCTGTCCACGGGTGACTTGGGATGGAGGGCTGTCCTCCCCCGGCTCACTGCATTCCTCCCCCGACCCCATTTCTGGGAGTTGTAATACCCTTTGTGACTCTACTTCCTCTGTGTGAGTGTATTGAAACTGTGCCTTCAATCAAAACAACCCTGGGTTTTCACTTCCCCAACATGGAGTTCAGGTGCTGAGGGGGCTACCTGCTGACCCCATGTGTATGGCTTGTGCCCTCTTCTTCAGCAGGTCACAGTCTGCGTATTCTTCCTTTAACACACCAGCTACAGGCTCCCCCAACACAACTGCTGAGGCTCTTAGATTCATTCCAGGGACTGTGCACAGAGCCGCATGGGCAAGGACCCCCGGAAGATATAGTGGTGCCCCTCGGCCATGCAAGAAGAACTAACTACTTCCTGGCAGTGATGGGGAGTCAACATCACCTTTACTAGGAGTCCTATAAGCAAATTCTAGTAGAGTTCCATCCTGAGTTGCCCAATTTCGTAGCCATAAACCACATGTGACTAATTATGTGACTTTAGTTCCTTAGTTGCACGAGCCCTATTTCAAGTTCTCAACCATCATAGAACATCTCCGCCATCACAGGGTGTCCTATTGGACAGCCAAGAGAAAAGCTGCTTTAACTTTAATGTGCATTTGAATCCCCTGAAGAGCTTGCTACATGCAGCTTCTGATTGAGTAGGTCTGGGGAGGGGGCTGTGACTGAATTCCTAACAAGCCCCCAGTGATCTTCATGGTCCTGGTCCATGGACCACCCTGAGAGGCTGGAGAAGATTCACAGAGACCCAGTTAAATGCTGCCCTTGGGCCGAATGGTGAATGTTTCTCCTGCCCTAACATGGAGAATACCTTTTAGGTTCAAGTTACAGTTCTACCAAACAATGGACATTAGACAACATAGAACTTGTTTAATCCTTTTCCCTTGCCTATCTCTCCATCTTTGCACTTTCTGGTTTTAAAACATTCCAGGATTCACAGCACAAACGTGCAGAGCACTGGATCTCCATCTTTGCCACATTCCTACTATCTGCAAGGGAGGCTTCCTTACTAGACAGCTCAGCCTGATATACGTGAAGCAACTGTGTTTTCAGAAGACAAAAGAAGTCTGTTTACACACGGACACAGCGTAACTCAAAGAGGAACAGTCAGGCATGAGCAGGGATTCACTGTGCCCGCATTAGATTTAGGACAACGGAGGGGAAAAAAGAAGCTCTGCCAGGTTAGAAACAGAACACTGTATCAAAATAAAAAAACATAGTGCCACACAAAAATACTAAGTAATATGTTTCTAGCACTACCGCCGTTTCTAACTAGAAATAACTCAATAGGTTCAGTCCTTGAAAACAAGGAGAAAGTCTCACCTATGGTGTATATAACTCAGCATTTCCACATTATCTCAATGAATCCACATAACTATCCACACAAAGTAGGTCTTATTATTTTCATTTTTACAGGTGTGAATTCCAGCTCACAGAGGAATTAAGAAACTGCCTGGGGTTCACCCAGGTCTCTCTGGCTTTGCAGTTAATACTCTACATTGTCCTGGGCTATTGCTCCAACAACAGTGAAAAAACTAAGTTTAAAAATAGATGAGAGGAGGGAAATTACAGCCTTTAAACAAAATAATGATTACAGACTGGCAGCCTCTTCTCCCATCGAGTTACTATTTACTCACCCACAAGTATGATGCCTCACCCATCAGTCTATTTAAGGGTTAATGCAATCATTAAGAGATCTCTGCGAAATGTGCTGAGGGAAAATAAAAACCATTGTGTTCATGATATGATCTTGCTGGTCTGTACAGAATGTACAGTAATTACAGGTTGAAATAGACATATAATCTAGTTTATAGCATAACTGTCAGGACAAATGCAAGACTGAGCTGTTAACAAGGTCCCCTTCATGAGAATTAGCCAGAGCTGGAAGAAGCCTGGGACCCCACAAGTGATGTGAGATGTTCCCACAACTAACTGACCTGGCTGAAGAGGTAAAGCACAAAGTTGCTGGGAGGGGTCTTAGGGATAGAACGGTCTTATCACTCATCGTCCTAACTGAGATATCTTTGGGAGGGAAAGGGGGCACTCGGGGACTGTCCTGGGCACCCTGTTCATGAGCCATGATGGGAGATTTGGACTTCTCCCTGAAAGCAGAGGAAGCCACCAAGAGTGTGGCCTAGCCCAAATTTGCATTTCAGAAAGCCCATTGCGGCACCTGTGGATAGGACAGTGAGAGGCCGTTAAATCTCAGGGACTCATGCCATAAGAGATGAGCAACCATCCAAAGAAAGTACTGAAGCCAAGGCTAATTTTAAACCCACTAATCTTGACCTAAATGAGGCACAAAGAAGCTGAATTCTTCCAATGCCAAAGCTAACCACCCACTCTTCAGCCCCTCCCCTGGCAAGGTCTGCTTATTGCATTGTAGAAAGTGGAGCCAACCCTTCAGGCCACAGGGCACCATCTGGAGAAGCAACAGGTCACTGGCCTCAATAGGGAAGCAGCCACGAGCAGCAAATGCAGCCGGATACATATCTGTCTGGATTGTGGGAATCATTTGTTTGCTCAACAAATATTAATAGTTGCTAAGCATCTCCTGGATGCCAGGCACTGCAGATATAAATAAAGAAAAACAAGGCATAATTGCTGCCCTCAAGAAACTTATAGACATACAAGGCAGTTATTACAATACAGGGTGAGAAACACGGCAGAGGTTAGCCCAGGTTAGGAACACAAGGAAGGGGCCTTTACAACTCAGGGAGGAGCGGGTGAGTCTAAAATCTTACAAGTGGGGTTCCCGGACTTGGTGACATCCGGCAGCACCTGCTGCCTGGGAATTCAGAATCCCAGGCCCCACCTCAAACCAACTAAATCAGTATCTGCACTTTAACAAATCCCCAGGTTATCTGGGTGTACGTTAAAAAGTCTGAGAAACACTGTCTTAAAGACTAAGAATGAGCTAGCCAAACAGAGGTAAGCGGGAGAGGACATTTAAGACACAGGAAACAGCAAAGCAAAATGACGGCTGTGAGAGAGATGGTCCCACATTCCCAAATGCAGAGACCAACTTTGACAGATACCAGCAGTGGTAAAAGAAAGTGCTTCAGAGGAGGGGCTTGACCAGTCAGAGCCTGTGACTCCAGGACTCAGCTAGGTCTTTTCTAAGAGCCCTGGGAAGGTCTCCTACAAGGGACATTTAAAATACTTCCCTGACAGCAGTGGGGAAGGGGCAGGTTTTGGGGCCATGGGAGGAAACTGTAATACATGACATTGTACCTAGCAGTGGGGACACCAAGGAGGTCAGGTGGCCAAGGACCAGCTGCAGTTGGAGGGCGCCCAGAGTCATCTGACAGAGCTTGAGAGCTTGGAAAGGGGGGCTTAGCTGCCTCTTTGAAACCAAGAAAACCTTTCTTCTAGTGCCACTTGCTTACCCCTAGTTACACTGCTTCCCGGCTAGATTTGTGCCAAATAAGTAAAAGGAAAAGCACTCAAAGGCCTCCCCACCGGATTTCAGTTCCAGAAGTGAGGCCTGAGGAGGATTTCCTGAAGCCACCCAGAAATAGGAACTACCTGGGGCATCTGTTCAAAATTCAGATTCCCAGGCCCCGGTTATGCTCTATAGCATCTGAATCCCCAGGCAGTGGCCTGAGGAACACAGAGTGGGGAGCAGCCGAGGTGGCTCCACATACCAGGAAGCCTGGGGCCTCGGGGGCAGGGAGTGGAGGGGGCCTGGCTTCAATCACAGCAGGGCAGAGGGTGACCCATTCCCCAGGAGGTCAGAAGGGGTTAAGCTCCTTCGGTGGAATGAGCTATTTAGAGGAGTTGTCCAGGCCACACAATCTTTAGGGGGCAGAATATGAAAAATAGGCTTGCTCGGTACTAGTTTACAAAGGTATCACTTGATGCGCTAACTGTGCACCTTTAAGGGCAAGCTTATTTTTCTCCCCCTATTTGATTCATTCAATACTCATCATGTACAGATACCTATTTGGTACAGTCAATAAACTTGATTTTTCTGCCAGATAAAAGCATCCATTAGCGTCACTATGACTTGACTTATGAACTTTGATAAACACAGGTAAGTAGGTAGGTAGCTCGCTAGACAAATGCCTGACTCAGTACTTTCATGTCTTTTTTTTTTTTCTTTTTGTGACTGGTTTATTGCACTTAGTGTAATGTCCTCAAGATTCATCCATGTTGTTGCATGTGTCAGAATTTTCTTCCTTTTTAGGGATAAATAACATTTCTTTACATGCACATAGTACATGTATTTTGTTTATTCACTCACCTGTCAGGGCCCTCATATCTTTTAAAAAGATGGGTCTAGAAAAAAAATGGGCAACAGGCATTTCACAAAAGAGGAAATTCATAAGGTCAGCAAATGTGAAAAGATGTTCAGCTGATCAATAATCGGGGAAATGCTAATAAACGCAAAATACCAATTCATACCCATGAGACTGGCAAACATTTTAAAGTCTGACATTTCCAGGGGTTGGTGGGAGTCAGAGAAACCGGAAGCTCTCATACACTGCTGCAAGGAGTGCCAATGAGCACGACCACTTTAGGAAAGGATCTGGCATTACCTAGCAGAGGGGACATGGGCACTGTGAGCAGTACTTCCACTTTCGGGGAGGGAGCAGAAAGAAGGGTAAGCATGTGTGCACCAGAAGATATATATAAGAATGTTTATAGTATCACAATTTGTAATTGAATAAAACTAGAAAAAATTCAAATATCCATCCACAAGAGAAGGGGAAAATAAGTTCACACAAACCACACACATATATTTGTACATGTATTTTACTCTTGTGTTTGTCGGGTATCTTTTATAAATAAAAACATTTAATCCTCAGTTCATTTATTGATTTATTATTATTTCTACCATTTATTAAGGCAAGTGCTATGTGTTTTTCACATATTTCTAATTATAATGAAAGCACTATAAGGTATAATTATGACCTTACGGTTGGAGAATGTCAAGCAATGCATTTAGCCTAAGATCATACCACTTGGAAATGCTACAGCTCAGCTTTGAACCTATTAACTCCAAAGCCCAAATCCTTTCTTTTTGTGAAATCCTTTCAAATGGTTACTCCTTTCTTACCATATAACATGGAGCTTTTTTCAGAAAACTCTCAATCCCAACAGTGTGTGTTAAACCCATTATCCTGATAATGATGTAAACACAATGACAAATTAATCCCTCTGGTGTTGTCTTGATATGTATCCCTATTCTTCATTGAAATTATGTAAAGCCAAAAAACAAAACAAAGCAACTCATGTGACAGCAACTAATAAGAGCATGCTCTCCTTGGGGGTCAAAAAATGAAAGCTAATTAAAGTCATCTCCACTTAATCTAGGCTGGATTGATTTGTGTTGAAGAATCTATGATTCATGAGAATTAACGTGAATGACCCATAGAAATTTTTCAGATAAAAAGAAAACAAAGAGCTAACACTTCTCTTCATGGTAACGCACGACTGGTCACCAGCTCCCAGAGCTGGTTACTCCTTGCAAACCTGGAGCTCGTCTCCTGTGATGCTTCCCCACTGCTTGGGGCAGAGGTGCTCTGTCCAGACAGAGCGTCCTTTCAGATTCCTGTCACTCTGAAGTTCTCTCTTGTTCTCATCTCATGCCCCCTGCTTTCCAACTCAGCCCCTTCAGTTACTTATTCAATCTCCAGCTCTCATCTTCTGTATCTCCCTCTCCCTTAGATCCTTCCCCTTAGGTGACAAACATGCTCCCCACGACAGCCTCAGAAATGCCCTCTTCTTTCCTTCTCATATGTCCTCACCCACCACGCTCTCTCACCGTCCACCTTCTTGAAAGAGCCCAGCCATTCTCTCAGTCTCCCTTGCTTGCTAGCCTCTGATGGCTTACCCGGTCTCCTCATCTATTACACTGTCGTGATCAGGTCTCTCCTGAGGCCCTCAGGAGGCTTCAGTGAGAATATGTGTTTAATAATGCATACCAAGTGGGAGCTCATTAGTTCTGCACCTCTTGAAACTCTTCTCTCTCTTGGATTCCATTTTCAGCCCTCTATTTATTTTCCTGGACTTGAGTCTTTGTCTCTTATCTCTGTTTGTCATTTGCTCAGAGATGTCACCAGCCTTCTAGAACCAATTATGGCATCTACAAACAGAAGCAAATGGCTCTCAAGCTCTATATCCAGACTTGATGTCTCACCTTAAATCAACAGGTCCCAAGCCAAACTCATCTTCCCTGATCACACTGAGCCCTGCTGCCCACCAACTGCGTCTCCTCACTATCATTTGCCAATTTCTTAGATTTGAGGCTTTGCAACCACTATGAGCTCCTTTGTTTTCCCATCATTGATCACTTACTAAATCCTGTCTTATTCTATGCAGTCTATGATGCTTTATCGAGCCCTTCCTTATCAGGAAAAAAAGCTGCCTCATCCTCACTCTTGGCCTCAAAGACTCCAGTTGAAATAACTTTGAGTGGCTCCTGCCTCCCCAATTTCTCTGCTCCTTGAGTTCATCCCTCCTCTCCGTCTTACGAACCGGTGCACAGGGAAGGCTGCACTTCCTAAAGTACAGCCCTCTTTCTGACCCTGCTCCCTCCTTCTGCAGCCCACCGTATCTGCCAAGTAAAACCCAAAGGTCACCTCAATTTGGTAAAAGAGTAATCAGTACCAAAAGTCACACTGAAGAACTGTTGTCTATGCATATATGTATAAGTATATATAAACATATATGATATGGGTCTACGTACACCCAGAGCACAAAGATCTGACTGAGGCCCAGAGTCGAAGCATAATCAGTAATCTGACACACCACAAGTCTCTTTATATATCTATTCCTCAAATTGTTAAAATTACACAATCATGATCAAGATAAAAGAAAAATTATTTTTAGTTTCACAAACTTGCTTGATTTAAAAAAAAAAAAATTCTTTCATTTCACAGTATGGGGCCACCAGACATTCACCTCCTTTAAAGTTTAAAGCCAGAGTTAGCACACAGGTGGTCCAATAACCATATCTTTTTATGTCTAAAAGCAAATATCCAAAAATCAGATTTCCCCTAAAATTGGAAGAGCTGGCCTCCCATGAATACACACCTGAGCAGGTAACACCAGTTCAGCACACCCACGGCAGTGAGCTCGAGTACAGCACGTGGCTGCCTCTCCGGCCGGGGCACCGCTCTGCTCTTGTTAGTTCGTTCAGAACACCTATGTGATCCCACCAGGGATTTTAGGCTTTGACCCCTAGTTTAAACCATGAGGTTTTACTGATTTATATAAAACGACATAGGACCCTTTGACAACACACAGCAGGTCCTGCAAGTCCACACTGAGCAGCACTTCCCCGAAGGCGGGACCCGCTGGTCCTTTATGAGCCCATTGGAGGGGCAGCTGCGCTTCAGCCTGTGCATCTGCGGCTTGTGGGACTGTCTGACAGCGTGGGTGTTTCAGAGCATCCACCTCTTTCGATGCCCTACTTCTCTCACCCAGCAAGACTCCCAGCCGTAAGTGAAGACAACATTGGGGTACTACGGTCCTTGTTTTGCAAAATGAAGCCAGCACCACATGTGCTTCCAAATGGTTATTATTCCCTTGAGAATTGTTTATTCTAGTACATTTCCAGGACTATGAGTTAGGATGACTTGTTCTGCCCTCCAAGATCATCTTTGTTTTCTTAAAAACTCGAGGACAAACAACTAAATTCCAAAGTTTGAATTTATCCTAATTGGCTTTCAATGTTTTGCTTCCTCATTCTATTCTGATTTTTTTTTCTGTTCTAACTTTTTACTTTGTATTTCACATGTTATAATTTTAAACAACCTTGTGGTTTAGTTGTTGTTTTTTTAATACTGAGATTAAACATTTGACATTTCTGCCATTTTAATTCCTAGGAGTATCAGCTTTTGTTGAATCTATAAAGGTGTCAAAAGTGTCACTTGCCTTGGTCTTCTCTTTTCTCTGATTTGTTGATTCTAATATCCCTTTTAATTTCTTTTTTCCCTAATGTTTTTATTTTTCAATTATAGTTGACATACAATGTTATATTAATGTCAGGTGTATGTGATTAGACATTTATATAACTTCAGAAGTGATTGCCCCAATAATTCTAGTACCCATCTGACACCATATATAGTTATCACAGTATAATTGACTATATTCCCTATCCGACACTTCGCACCCCGTGACTGTTCTTGTAACTGGCAATTTGTACATCTTAGTCCCTTCTCCTTTTTCACTAACCCCCCCAACTCCCCTCCCATCTGACAAACACCAGTTCTTGTTCTCTGCATCTACGGGTTTGTTTGTTTTGCTTATTCATTTATTTTGTTTCTTAGATTCCACATGTAAGTGAAATCATATGGTATTTGTTGCCCCTTTTAGTTTCTGCAACGTTGCAGCTTCCTTATAATTTTGGCCTTCCCAGTTTTGTGCCTACATTTAGTGTTATTTTTTCATAATCTCACCCCACGACCTGGGCTGAGTTTTAATCGGAAGTTTCCATTTGCCTTTCAGGAATGAGCTCTTATCAAAAGATCACTGAATCATAAACAGTGCACTTGCCAGCTGCTAGCACAGTGTTCTGTAGAGAGAAGACACTTAAAGGTAAGGCTCTGCCTTATTCAGAGAAACCCCAGGACACTTTAGAAGGAACTTGGGGACGCACTAAGCACAGACGAGCCTCAGTTGGCACCAAACATCCCATTTATTACCACTCAATTTCCTTCCCCTACTGCACTCCCAAATCTGGTGCCTGGAGGGGACCGTGCCACACACCTGGCAGGGCCAGAATCAAATCACTGCATTCCAAGGGTCTTCCCCATGCTCCCAACCTCTGGATGCCCAGCCTCTTCCCAGGAGGGTGATCTTTTCAGGAGCCCCGCAGCCTCCTCCATGAACTGTTCTAAAGCTCCGGCCTTGCCAGAAACCGTGTCTCCTTGGATCACTGTGCTTCCAGGGCTACGAGGAATCCAGGAGTCCACTCCCAGGAGAATACCAGAGAGCAGGCCAGATGGCAAGCAGCCAGCATGCTTGCCGGGTGGCCCCAGAGGAATGTGACTGTGTGCCCTTTGTGTGGCTGCCTCCCCACAGCCTGGTCAGCCAACGCTCCCCAACAGCCCACTCACATTCCAAGGCGTAATGTGTGAATCACGGTCCACCCCGCCACCACACCACTGAAAATGCCACCATGGCCTCAATCAAGCCTTCTGGAACTTGCGAGTCTGTCCTGTCCAGCCCAGCAGGTAAAAGTTTCAAAACAAAGATCACAGGTCACTCACCCCAAACCTGCAGAAATACCTGTTTATAAGGAACGATATAAAAGGGATATAAGTTCATGTACAGTATAAGTTCAAGTGGAATATAAAAGTACTTGAATCATTTTATTCTTAAAATGTTTCTTTATGAAAAAAATCTAGGGACAGTAAGAAGGTCAGTTGGAGCTTGTTTCATGTATTGTCTTCACAAAGGAGACGGGTGGGAGTGACCTTTCACCACATCAAAAATCCTGCATGTTTAGCGATAATGGTAGAAGCAAAAGATTAGGAGAGACGATAAAATAAGGGCACAAGGGACTGGGCCTTCTGCAGGAACCATGCCTTGTCCCTCTCCTGCCTTTCTTACAAGCAACACTCTTTAAAGGGGATGCATCAAAAGTCACCATCTTTCCCAGGATCACAAATTCCTTTACCACCTCTCCTCCCTAGCAGCGCTGTTGGGGGCTCCGAGACTAAAGGGAGGCAGATGCTTCTTCAGACACGTTTTCCCTCGAGGCCACAGGCTTAGCAATTTGTTTTAACGAGTAACTTCTCCCCAAACTGGAAAATGAATGCTGCTCCTGGGTAAGCTGTTCTGTGCCTTGATTGCTGGACTCTTGGCCATCCCATTCTCAAGCAGGGTTCAGGGACATTTTTAGGATATTGCACTGTGTGTCTCCTCAGGTGAGAAAAAAAAGATTTTGGCCTATCTGTCCCAGGCAGTGGTAGTCAACAGAAAGGGATTTCAGTTCACATCCTGGCCTTGGCCCTCCCTAGCTGTGTCACCTGGGACAAGCCACTTGGCTCTCTGAGCCTGAGTTTCCTCAACTGTGAACTGGCACAAATGGCCATCATTAAATGAGATGGTACACGCTGAGCTCTTGGCACGCTTCCTGGCACATGGAAATAAACTTCCACTCAACCATCCTTTCCTGCTGAACCGGCAGCAGACCAGTCGAGTTTCTGGATCATTAAGTTATTTTCACAAGCTTTTGAAAGCAAACTAGCTCATACCAAAGCAGACATGGGCCATGTTATTGACAATTCTCTCCCAGTGTCTTAGATGTAAAGCTTAGGGATTCTTATGGTTTTTAATGTAGAGCAAGGGGGAAAAGTATTGCACCTTGATTAGTAATGACCTTTCCTTGAAAAAGAAAATTAAAATTAATATAAGATGGTAATAACTGAATCCCATATTTAGTTCTTGTTAGGTGCTTCCCCAGTTCTGCAGGCACCCATGTGGAAACTGGAACATTACTCCAGTGATGACTTTTTCATCTCAATGTATATGTAGTTATAAAATATGACCTTATTTTATACACATACACATACACACACACACACACACACACACACACACACACACAATTAGGTTGGTCAAAAAGCCTGTAGTTTTTTTTTTTTTCTGTAAGATGGCTGTAGGAGTCCATAGTTTTAACTTTCCATTCAAAACAATTTTGTTACATTGTACTGTGACAGCTGTCATATCAGCATGCATTTAAAAAAAAAACCTTGTCAAAATTGATGAATTTTTGTGTAGCCATTTTAATACTGAAAATGGATTGGGTAGACCAGTTGAAGTTGATAGCAATCAAATCAAGACATTAATTGAGAACGATCAATGTTCCACCATGCAGGAGACAGCTGACATACTCAAAATAACCAAATCAATAAAGTTATTGATGAAAATGAAAAATGTGTCTTTTATTTTATGGAGAAAATACTAAACAAACTTTTTGGCCAGCTCAATATATATGCACACACACACGTACCTATGGACCCAGACACCTAAGTGGACGTACACACAATCATACCCACAGGATATGACAGAAAACACTGGAATCTGTACACTACGTATAAACATGCTTGACACTTAGGTTGTGGTGTGCACATCACACACAGACTTCCATTTCATTGCCTCTTAGTCAATATGCAATGTGTCGTCCAGGGGCCTTCTAAGCTCAAACATTGAGGCCCTTTGGGAAAATCCTCTTGCCCAGCCTCGTCTGGAAAAGGGAAGTTCTCGTGAAATCAAGTATCCTACTGAAGAGAAAGTCGGTGCCTTTCCAAACTGAGGTCTAAAGCTACTGTAGACCAGGAAGCCTGGGCTTCAGAGGAAAAAGCCCCCGCTGGACATGGCCTCACCTGGCAGTCGTCTATGATAAGAAAATTATTCCCTAAGCCACAGACACCCGCACGGCGGCTCTTAGCCATTCACCCCTTGGTATGAATTATTTTAACCTGAGAGCTTTTGCCTTAACAAAAAGCCAAGATGCTTGCAGTGAAAGAATGGTTCATTTGTTTTATTTTTATTTGAGGCAAGAGTCAAAGTGTAAAAAGGGGGAGGCAGAGTTAACACACATTCATTTAAGCAATTCTCAAATGTTTGAGAATTGCCTGGATGTTTTGTTTAAAATGGAGATTTCCTGGTCCACCACCAGATTGTGGTTCTAGGTAGAAACCAGAATTCTACGTATTTTTAACAATCCCCTCCCCCAATGACTCTAATGTGGTCTTCGGACCACAATATGGAGAAACTGGACAAGGCTATACCACCCAAAAATCCTAGAACTTTAGAACCTGGCTGGAAACAAAAGTTAAATCCCCACCAACTAATGATTAAGAAAAGAGAGCCCTGAATATTTACACGAGCAGGAATCCCAGGGCACCAGGGGCTCCCTGGCAGACCCGCGCTGTGCTAACCCCCCTCCCTCACAGTTCCATTGCTGAGAGAGCAGCGGTGAGGTCTCCAACTATCACAGTGGATTTATCTATTTCTTGCTGCAGTTCTGTCAGTTTTTGCCTCACGGAGTATGGCACTCTGTTGTTAGGTGCATACATGTTAAAGATCATTATATTATAAAAAAGAAAAAAACAAATACAGAAAGATTATTATAGGTTCTTGGAGAATTCACCCCTCTATCATTACGTAATGCTCTTCTTTATTCCTAATCATTTTCCTTGCTCTGGCGTCTGCTCTGTCTGAAATCAATAGAGCCACTCCCACTTTCTTTTGATTAGTGTTAGCATAGTATACCGTTCCTCATCTATTTACTTTTATTCAGTGGGTGCCTTTATATTTAAAGTGGGTTTCCAGTAGCTGACATGTCGTTGGGTCTTGCCCGTGACTCGCAGCTCCTGCCTTCAATCTGACCCCAGCTCACTCTGCCCCTACTCCCAGCAATCCCTCTCCCAGGGTTCTCATCTTAGACTTTAACTCTGCAGCTCGTGCCTTGAGATCAAGCAGTTCCAAAAGACTGAAAAAAAAAAAAATGACTGTGGAAATCTATTAAAATCGTTTGCAGTTCTGTCACACTGGGGGTCCAATCATAGCTCCTGAAATATAATTAAATAAGTAATTGACACATAACACAGTCTGCACAGCAGGCATTGCGAAGGACTCATGGGACTTTGCAATATTTAGCTTTTTCTAACTAAGAATCGGGTGTGTATAATTAGGGCATTTTTCTTTCATGAAGTCTTAATTAGTAAAATTTAGTATATGTGTGGTTGTGTTTCGTGTGCCTGGGCATGCACAAAAGATCAACCCATTAGCAAAGCAAACTTCACTTTAGGAGGCAATAAAGAGAAAATCTGAAAATTTTCAATTCAAAAAAAAAAAATGTTGCTTCTAAACTTAAACATATAATAGTCACCGTGACTTTGCAAGATTCATTTAAAGCTTTATTCTGGAACTAGACAAAAATACAATTTTGTTTTTAAACTATGCCATCCCAAAAATAAGCATGCCATTTAAAGATATACATTTTTATTCTGTGACTGGAGTTTTCCAACCTGGACCAAGAGGGGAAAACAAGAGAATTGGACAGGAAAAGAATATCGATCCAGATGGTTTTCCTAGCAGCCATCATCCCTGAAAATAGTCACAACATACCACACTGGCAAGACAGCAGGAGAAAGCAAACTGACAACATTGAGGCCCTGAAACAGCTAACCATTTAAAATGAATATCGAACAAGAAATTGGAAGACTGTTCAGATGTTCAGCAGGGGCCCCTCTTCTGCAATGGTCCCATTATGTACTGTCAAGAAAAATTATCTTAAATTTGAAAGTAAGTCAAAAATGTGACTCGGTGCCCTTTCATGGTCATATGGAGCACTGTTTGACAAAGCCACACAAGGGTACCTGATGCTTTATGGAAAATAACTTGACTTAATATTTGCTGCTCTTTAGGGTCCAGGCTATAAAGTTAGACATTAACTTGTAGAGAAGATGGATAAGCTGCAAATGATTTCTGTCCCATTATTTTGTCCCCGAAGCCAAAGGGAATGGTTTCATCACCTTCTGTAATGTTACACACCTCAGTTGTGCTTCAGAGAATTCTCTTGAGGCCATATTTTGCTTCACTGACTCATTATACTTAAGGCTCAGAGCACTTCTTTGAATCAGCTTTGCCAACTTGATCATTCCCTCATTAATCGGTTAAATAAATTTTTGACACATGATCACTGGAATAAGAGCCATCATTTTAACTTACTGAAACTTATACATTGAGACTTTATTTACCATTTGGTCCACCCATCGTCCTGTCCTGGAAATAAATGTCTGCTCTTTTCTTTCTCACTGATGACTGAGCTTGAAAGTGATTTCCAAAATACCATGAAGCCTGGGAAGGTTCCACTTGGCTCACACAACTGTCACTGATCCATCACCACTGACCAAGGTCACAACGGTCCCTCCTACAGAAAGCACTGAACAGCTCTGACCCCACCATCCTCTCCCCTGGTTAAGACTCAGCATTTAACCCAGGTGCACAGAGCTGGGTCTTCCATGGAAGCAGAACAAGATGCAAGAAACAGAGAGACAGGACATGCTTGCATATTTTCAAGTCCAATATCCTGTTCCTTTTTTGCTCCAGGCATGAAGTTTGTATCAGACTTATCATTTTTTTAAAAATGTGCATGTCAGTGGAAGTGACAGAGCAAAGCTAAATGCATAAAGCGGGGGGTATCCTCAAAAGCACAAAAGGGAGTATGAAATGAAAGGAAGGCAGGGGAGAGAGGGAATGAGGGCCTGTGAGGACCTATGTGAGAAACACACTTGGTTTTGCAGAATCAGCCTCCTCTCTCAGCCTCCCCTCCCACACACTGGCTGTTCCAGTGCTACAGGCAGACTATCACTGAGGCTGGAAGTGCCGGTACAAAGCTAAAAATTTCTACTGACTTACTATTAAACATACCAAGAAAAGATCTGACTCCAGGAAACACCTACTGAATTTCCGCCCACCCCTAAAAAACTGTATTTTCCAAAGCAAGTCACAAAGTATGGGGTGGCTAAGCTCAGAGGGTATTGCCCCAAAGGGACAAAACATTTAAATTCCATTTTTTTAAGTGCTGAAATGAACACTTGCCAGCTCTTTGGGGAAAAGCGTAATTATTATTTAGATACGCTAAATGGGTCTTGAACATGGGGACTTCAGGAAGTGTCACAGGTAGCTTCCTCTGTCCAGTCTACATGTCTCAGCAGAGAGTGAGTGTTTTCCCCACACAAATGTGGACCTACACAATCAGGCATGACCAGGGGTACAGCACCTGAGTTAGACCCCTATTCTAGAAAGAGGATTCTAGATCCTCTTTCTCAGTAACCACATGGAATATTTCTTCCCCATCAGGGGCAAGATGTCTAAACAGCCTTCCTCATTCTGTACGTCACACGGAGGCCATCGGGAGTCGCTCCTGCCTCTGGGCTGGGCCTCAGTGTGGCACACGAGGAATGGCTGTAAAAGGTTGCTGTCCAGAGAAAGAAAGCTCTTCTGGACAAAGGGCAGAGATGCCTCAGACCCCAGCCCCTTTGTGTGAACTGCACCTCCAGACGCTTGTGAACTTTTAAAAAAGTGTCTGTGATATATGCGCCCCTGTGTTTATTGCAGCATTGCTCATGGTGGCCAAGACAGGGAAACAACCCAAGTGGCCTGGAATAGATGCTGGGATAAAGATGTGCACATACATACAGAGCACAACTCAGCCATGAGATGAAATACTGCCCTTTACGACAACATGGATAGATCTTGAGAGTATCCTGGTAAGTGAAATAAGTCAGACAGAAAAAATTAAGAAACATATGATTTTATTCATATGTGGGATATTAAACTGAAAGCGACAAATGAACAAGCAAGAAAAACAAACAAAAAAACAGACACAGGCAACAGTATGGTGTTTACCGGGGGTGGGGGGGGGGATACGGTTAGGGGTCAAATATATGGCAATGGACGATAATTTGGCTTTAGGTGGTGGGCACACAATGCAATATACAGGTTATGTATCATAGAAATGTACGGTCGAAACCTATATAATCTTATTAACCAAAGTCACCTCAATAAATGTATTTTTTAAAAGGCATCTGTGAGTGAAGAAGGCATCTGCTCACCAGACCTACCCATTCGGAGCCCCAGAATTGTGACACTCATCATTAATGGAGGCCACGCCCAATCTGGGAAACTATATACAAAATAATTTATTTTTGACTAAAGATTGGATAAATGTAGTAAAATATGATTTAGGCCATGAGAGCCATAAAATAGTTAATGTTTAGAAATAGTGTCCACACAGGCTACCAAGCAGGTTATGATATTAGTTTCCAATTCTTCTTCCTTACACACATGGCAACATTTTAACAAATGACCAGCGACCAAGGAAGACACCTGTAATGACTGACTCTAGATCTTCTTTTCACAGTAAAAACATGGGACATTTTTTCCTCAGGTCTGGTCCACTATGAGGAGCCCACTGCTGGCTGATTCTGGACCAGAGAGGGCCCTCGGTCTTCATCAGGCACAACCAGCGAAAGGTTACCAAACACTGAATCGCCTGCCTCTCTAAAGGAGCTACTTCATGTTCACCATCTTTCTTGTAGTTATCTTCTCTCCACAAGGACAGCATATTGCTGAGTGGGGAAGAAAGATAAGCTCCCCTGTGAGATCATGGAAAATATACCTAAGTACATTGGTCTCTTCCCCGGTTCCTGGCACAGAGCTCCTAAAACCCTTAATTTCCTAAGTGATATGACCACTAAGAGCATCTTTTGTCCTATGTGGTTTGCGACCCTGGTTCCTGACACACAGTTCCTAAATCCCTCAGAACTCCTGGGTGATGGCTGTGTCTTTGTTCTAACGAGGCGGCTCCCAGACAGCTCCTGGACCAAGGGCTGGTCGCCAGGAAGACCAAGCATGAGTAGGAGCTTGGAATTTTCAGCCCCACCCCTCATTCTCCAGAGAGGGGAGAGGAGCTAGAAACGGAGTTTATGATTAACCATGCATATGTGATGAAGCCTCCATAAAGTCCAAAAAGTATGAGGTGCAGAGAGCTTTTAGGCTGGTAAATATGTGCTGGGAGGGTGACATGTCCCCAACTCCACAGGGACAGAAGCTCCTGCACTCGGGACCCCCACGGACCTTGCTCTGTGTATCTCTTTATGGGGCTGCTCATCGCATCCTTTATCATGTCCTTGATAAGTACATGTTTCCTTGAGTTCTGTGAGCTGTTCTAGCAAATAATCAAATCCAAGAAGGGAGAGGCCATGGGAACCGTCAATTTGTAGCCACATCAGGCAGAAGTTATGGGTGACCTGGGGATCTGTGACTTGTGACCGGCATCTGAAGTGGGGGGCAGTCTCGTGAGACTGAGCCCTTAACCTGTGGGATCTGATACTATCTTCGGGTAGATAGTGTCGAAATTGAGTTAAATTGTAGGAAAACTAGCTGGTGCCTGAGAACTGTTTGTTGTGGCGGGGGGGACCCACACATTTGGAGTCGGCAACATTGTAAGAATGAGTGATGTGACAGTAAAGGAAAAACACAGGAGGAAGACTGTCTTTCTCTATATCCTCTTAGCAGGAATTTTCTTCTTGTATGGTGGGCAGTTAAAAATGGGTCCTCTGTTATGCAAAAACTTCCTGAACAGCACCACTGCATATACATTATGAATATTTTATCAGTAGGTAAAAATCAAAATCACGAAGAGCTATGTGTGGCTTGCTAAGGTGTTTGACATTTATTCTGTAGGCAGTAAGAAGCTACCAGAAGTTATTCAGTCAGCAAGTGCCAATCAGTTATCAGCAAATTAACATAGGTAACACTAGCAGTAGTGTATATAAAGTAAGGAGAAGATGGTAGGAAGACCAGATAGAAGACACTATTCTACTACCTCAAATTCATTTCATTATAATTCTGAATGTTTTTTCAAGTAGGGAATTGCTTTTCAAAACCTACCTCAAGGCCCCAAATTTTGCTCCCTTCCACCTTAGTGGCACTATTTCCCTTGTACAGGTTGTTATGAGAGCCAGAGATGGTGGTCTGGGGCATCAGTAGGTTGTAGGTCTGTTACTACAGACTGGCTGCCCAAGAGAGCACTCTTTCTGTGTCATCAGAAGAGACCAGTCTAGATCTCTTCCTAGCCACTGATCACAGGCTGGGTCCTTCCAAGAATAGCATTTCACCTGTGCGCTAATTCTGCGATCCAGGGCGTATCCAAATTGTCACTCAGAGACATAAATAAAAAAAGCTCCCCTTGAAAATATAAATATAATCAGTGTATTAGCCTTAGCCTGACAGTCACATTGTTGCCCCTAGAGTCCAATGACCAAGAACAATATGTGTCCGGCTTCTGACTGCCTCGAAAGACCCCCATTTCCTCTCTAGTAGTCTATGGACTCTCCATATCCCTATACACATGACTCAGTGGACCAGTTCCCAGATGGATACTTTCACGGGGTCGTCAGCGATTGTCATTTTTAGCCTCCCAGGGCAATTTTCCCCAGTCATGGGACCTATAAAAGGCAATCACAGAAGGGATATTAACCGGCAACATTGTTATCCATGGGAAATGCTCAATGAGGGGAAAAGGTGAAAGTCTAAGCTGTCAAAGGCAGTGCAAGTACATAAATTTCAGAATCAGACAGACTGGATCTCAATCCCACCCCAGTGTGCCCATGGGCATTTCGCCTTACCTTTCTGAGTCTGTTTTCTCACCTGTAAAATGGAAATAAGAACCTTACCTTGCAGATTTGGGGTGAAGATGACAGATGACATATGTGAGGCACCTAACACAGACTGTACCCAGAAGGTCCCATGGTTATCAGGGCAGCTCCCATGTATTTTGATTCTCCTCTCCTTCCAGGACCCGGTAGAACTGGACTTTCTAGCTCCATTTGAAATATGTCTTGGCCATGAGCTTGCATTGTCCAAGGAAGCTGACAGAGTCAATGAGATATTCATTCCCTTGCCACTACTAGGGGGGTCGTGGAGCCATGAAAATGACACAGCTGTCAACCTGGGACACTATGTGACCATGGTGAGCAGAAAGCCTTACAGGCCTACAATAGGGTGTTACAGCATGAACAAGGAAAAAAATGTTGTATTAAGCCACTGAGATTTGGGAATACTTTTGTTACTATAGCAACAAGGAGAATAATAACTAGTCGATGAATTCTAGCTAATGTGATTCTGTTTTTATTATTTCAAAATGCCTCCTTAGAAAGGAAGGTGGGAATGCAAGAGAGGTCAAAGATTCTGACTGAAGTCAGCAAAAACTGATGCCATAGTTACTGTGTACTAGCTCACATTCCCACCAGCAGTGAATAAGGGCAATCCCTCTTCTGGGTATCGACTTGAAAAATTTGAAAACATTTATTCACAAAGATATATGCACACTTATGTTCACTGCAGCATTATTCACAGTGGCTAAGACATGGATGCAACCAAAATGTCCTTCAATAGATGACTGGATAAAGAAGATGTGTGGTACATATAGACAATCGAATACTACTCGGCCGTAAGAAAAAACAAAATACTTGCTGCCATTTGCGACAGCATGAGTGGAACTTGAGAATGTCATGCTAAGCAAAATAAGTCAGGAAAAATTAAGAACCATATGATTTCACTCAAATGTGGGATATAAAACTGAAGCTCATAGACACACACAACAGGATGGTGGTTACCAGAGGGAAGGGTAAAGGGTGAAACATATATGGTGATGGAAGGCGATTGACTTCAGATGGCAGGTACACAAGACAATATGCAGATCATGTATCGTAGAAATGTATGCTTGAAACCTGTATGATCTTGTTAACCAGTGTCACCCTAATACGTTTAATTAAAAACAAGACTGATCCCAAGACTGTTCACCAGGCAAGGACCCTCATACATCGGTTATTAAGAGTTAGGAGCAAAAATAAATAATCCCAGTTCCTGAGCCGGAACTATGCTTCCATGGATTAAGGATTTAGAGGTTGCGCTGAGCAGAGAAGGACAAATACACAAAAGAGTTTCTGCAGATGAAACGCTCCAGAGCACTGGACCCCAGCCGGAATGATCATAACCCAAGAATCGAGGTCAACAGCCCTGGAAAATAACTCTTAAGTATTTTCAGTCTTTAAAACTCCTCAGTGGACCAGAAAACATCTGTTTCCTAATCTAGTGGAAAAAAGCTTCATTGCTAAATAGTAGTCGGCACCCTAAGCATGAAATTCATTGCCATTTTCCAGGGCAAAAACAAACATACACATTAACCCCTCCTCCTTTGTTATCTGCAGATGCCACCAGCTGGGGATGCCACTACAGGAGGGAGTACATCCAAACAGAGAGCATAATGCTTCACTTCCCTCCAAGTTGCCGGAAAAGGCTGCTATGAACTCCCAAGCATCAGCATCCACTCCTTATAGACACATGATGTACAAGAAATGAAAATGTGGGACTACTGAATAAGCATTATCTTTTCTTTTTAGCCATTGACTTAGTGCAATATAAAGAATATGAGCTTCAAAGCCAGACAAACTCGAGTTCAAATCCCATCTTTACCACTAGCTATGTGATGTTAAGCACATTACCTGCCCTGAGACTCAGTTTACTCAGATTCAGAGGAGCAAAAATAACAGCTCCCATTTTGGGAGGGCTGCTATATGCCAGGCATAAGTGCTTCACATGCACTGCATCTTTAAGTCCTTACAATAAGCGTGAGAAAGAATTTATATAGATCTTGTGGATGAGAAAAATGAGGCTCTAAATTAACAGGCAGTAAAGCCCAGATACATTTTATCCACCAGATCCTGTTTATCTTTCTAGCTTTTTTCCCAGTGGTATATCTGGAATAATCCTTCTGAACCTAGAATCTTCAATAGTCTTTAAAAGGCTGCTGGGACAAATCTTGATGTTCATACTAATCTTCCCATTGATCTATGAAGATATGAGTATTTACATAAAAATATACATGGCTTTAGATGTGTATATATAGACATGAATACAGGGAAATGGAAGGAAATGTTAATAGCAATTATCTCTGGGTGATAGAATCATGGATGATTTTTAATATCTTTTAAGTTTTTGCATTGTGTCTACTGAGAGTGCATTTCTTTGACAAGCAGGGAAAAAAAATATTTTTCAAGGCCATGGAAGGAGATTACTGGGCTCTTTTTAATTTTTTAAACCTTTGCATTTTGGAATACATATTGTTTCCAAAATAAACAAAAGTATTTCAGTCACTGAAATTGTATTTCTTTGGTCTTGCTTACTTTAAAAAAAAAAAGTTCAAATGTTGCAATTAATGCACAGGAAAAAAAACCTAGTCTGTACTTAGAGCAGATTAGCTGGAGGTTCCTTCAATGTTGGAAACAGACTGCCACAGACACGGCAGATCTGAGACAATGAGTCTTTACTCCACAGGGAGGTGGGGAGACCCACAACCATGGCCAAAGGACCTGCTCACACAATACAGTGGGTTGGACTTCTGTCAGAGAGCCAGGTTCTTCCAAGTGCCCCCTGACAAGCCAATGACCTTCTCCCACCCTTCTCAAAGTAACCATTTTCATACATAAAACCAAGCATAGGTCAGGCTTAGCTTCCACGTCACTCATGAAATGGCTGATGATTCTCCTAGGGCATCAGAGCTGCCCAAATGTTTTCCAAAAATTCAAGTCAGGATTAAGATGTGGCCCATCCTCTTCAAATCTTCCCAGAAGCACTATGTGCTATCTTTGGAGTATCCTTCAAAAATCATGTGCCCTTTGGCTCAGCAGAAGTGAAGTTAGTTCTCAGTGTCCCAAACCAAAATCAATAGAGCCATAGAAAGCTGTGTATTTCAACCACACTCACCCAAAGTGGCGGGCTAACACCACATTCTGCAAGTCATATGCCAAGAAACAAGAGGCTAGAACTCTGTTTCAATATCACTGTAAGATGTTCTTGGGGCTACTGCTGACTACATCTTCTATGGTCTGTGAAGCCCTGGAGTAGAATTAAGCACTCAGAAATCTTTGTCTTCCACAGTAACCAATGAACTGTTTTTCTCATGGTTAGAGTACATTTTCTTTTTCAACTTGTTTTCCAGGAAGCTCACAAACACATGGCCCACCTGCAACAACTGTGCAAGTCACACAGCCTGCAAGCTTGCATTTAGCTTCTCCCCATGCTCTTAACATTCCATTTATCCTGATTCTTACTTAATGTTATTCTTTATATTTTTATTCTAGTACCACTTGCTGGCCAACTCAAATCGTATATAAAATATGTTCAATATAAATTAACAAGACACTGCTGGTAGCACCTGCCACGTCGAAGAGGTGCCATCCAGAGGGTATGCACCAAGAGGCACCAGAAGGGGCATCTGCCACGACCTTGTGTCAGAAGCATGATAGTTCATCATTTGAAATTCATTCATTTAGCAAAACTACTTTCTTCTATTCTTGGGAGATAAGTAACTATACTGGGAAGGATACCTCTTCATTTATCCTTGCAAAAAAGTTTATTATGATCCTGCCCAACCATACATAGCTCAGCACAGGTGTGGGCTGAGGAACAGAGAAAATGCAAGGATAATTGAGTTTGGTGAAAGATGTAAGGAATGTTTGGGGATGAAGAATATTTGCACAGTAGGGAGTGCTTGCAGACTATGAAACTATTTGACACAGAAGAGGAAGTGGCAAGAGGCTAAGATTCATTAACCTACTTCATAATTTTGACGAACATCAAACTCGAGCCTAAAAGTCTGTGGTAAAGGACCTGATGTTTAGAGTAGTAGCAATTCATAGCATTTCAGAGTTCACAGGAGCTCTTTACATATATTATCTCACTTAATATTCAAAATGACACTGCAAGCTTCCATTATTCTCCTTATTATGTATATATGAGAACTGTGGCCCCCAGATATTAGTAGCTTGTCCAAGGGCATGCAACTGATTTAGTAGCAGAGAGGAGATAAGAACAGAGGCCCCTTCCACCAAAAAATGGCCCACAGGACACAACCACATTGTCCCGATGGAGCCCGCCAGCAGGTATGCCCGGAGCAGGATGCCCCACGGTTTGAGACCTGACCTCACTGTGACATCTACAAGACCTGGTGACTGCAATCCGCGCACTCTGCCTTAGGTAACCCTAAACACAGTTCTCTGAGTGAAACTATAACTCACACTTGAAAATAAAAATATCTGTCTGCCACAGCTGACCTCCACACCCCTCCCCCAAAAAACACCTGCCAAGTAGGAAAGTCCTTTTCTGGTGCTTTGCACCAATTGCTCTTCATTTACTCATGTACAGGAAAGCATTTCTGGGGCACTTCAGGAGGAGGTGTTAAATTTACTGCATTCCAAATGTTCTAATTTATTTATAATCAAGACTATGTGAAAGGGAAGGAGATAAGATATTCCAGGACTCTATTGGAAATAACAAATTCCCAGTGCCTAACCTAATGCAACCTGCAGATGTGGGTTTAGTTGTTTTCGTCATTGTTGTTTTTAGTTTGAATACCTAAAAGCTGGTTCTTCTACGTGTATGAGAGTCCAATTTAACGTCACTTGCCCTGCAGCCTTCACACCTCTCAAATCTTCCCGTACGTATTCCTAAATACACTTCTCCAAGAAACACTACATCGGTACCTAAAAATAAACATCTTTATCTGATGAGGGGCATGCCCATTTCTGCCACAGTCTCCACTACTCCCTGTTGTCTTGCCCCTGGCTCAATTTGCACATTGACACGACCTGCCTGGCCATGTAGGCATCTAAGTTTGTGACCCCGCCCTTAAGCCAAGAATCAGAGCACATGGTAGACAGAAGCCGAGGTATATGAGTGGTGAAGAGCAACGGTTCAAAGAGCCCACCCCAAGTCCTATCACCGGCAGCCATAATTCCACGACAGTCACCCTGCCGCCGAGAGTGGTTGCGCTGCCCAGCAGCAGAGCCAAACCCAGCAGAGGAGCTCTAAGTCCTCAGGTGGCACCAGGCAAGTGCTAGCCTTGGCAAGACAGGGAGGGAAAGGAGGTGCTTCAGCAACCTTCTGGGGAGGCCAACAGAAGCACCAACTCAGTATCAGCTCCATCGCCAAAGTTCCACTGAACCTCAGAAATAGAAACAACGACCCAGGTAACTTAAGGCAGGTGAGCCACCCTCCAATCACCTCCCGAAGACCTCAGAGGGGAAAAGATGCTCAAAATCTAGTTTTTCAAGCTCCCATTTACTTGGCTTAGGCCAAATGACTTATGCTACCCAAACCTTGAATGCACCGCCTCTGCACAAACTCCCGATTATCGAGGCAGCAGTGGGCGGAGCTGTGACCAACAGTCTTCTTGGAATTTCTTGCAGCCCTACTGACACACCTGGATGAGGCGCAGGCAGACATGGCCTGACAGCAGATCCAGCCCTCGCTAGAGATTCCTGCTCTCCCACAGCCCGTGGTTTGCTCAGCTCACAGTAGTGAGGCTCTTGCTCCCAGGAAGTGTGACTGCGTCCCTGAGTGGCGCCTGGTGACACTGCTACAGGCGGCAGGGACATCGAAAGGGAAAATAGTGTTTTTGGGGGGATGGGCTAAGGTTCTCATAAATGCTCTTGGGGTCTAGGGGCCGCATGCAAAATATTTAACAACAGGGACAACAAAGTGGCACTGCCCACTCAGAACAATTGTGCCACCAGCCAACAGCTCCTTAGAGAAATTAGTAGCAGTTACCCACAATTTGTAGTTTTGAAAACCAAGCACACATATTATTTAAAAAATAAAAGAATAAAACCTCTAGCCTGGAACTAGGGCAGGGCTCCGTAAATGCGATGCGGCCCGCTGAGAGGTCTGGCCACTGCCTCCGGGAAGACAGAATGAGGCCAGCAAACAGCTGTAAGATGTCAAGCAGAAGAGGAACATCTGGTCTGGCTCTCGGATCATGGAAGTTTCCCGGTTGAACTGTGGGGCTATGGGGTTTACTGGTTTTACATGTCAGGACATATTTCCACCGGAATGGTAATGCCGTCCAATTGTAGAACAGGACGTTAGGAGTCAAATCCAAACACAGTGAGGTTCCCTGCTGGTCAGTGACCGAGCTGGTCCAGAACACAGGCCCCTAGCTCTCCGTCTGGGAATCTGTGACAACAAATGCCCCCTGCTCAGGCCCTACTGACCCCCATGACCTCCATAACATCACGTACTGTTTGCCAATCATCTTCACTGAGGTCAAAACAGGTACACACACATCTTAGCCCTAAAACCACGTTTGCTGGTGAAAATTATAACCAAGTCACAGACCTCATCTCAGAAGCTTTCTCTGAAGATTTAGGGGTAAGGAAGGGCAGTGGTGGCACACTAAAATATTCCTAAAATGATCAAATCAAGGCCCTGTACCCTCCAGAGCACACAAATACTCTCATTTTGATCTGGGCTGTTCTCTGAAGATAGTACACTGGAGGCATTTACTGTATGCATTTCATGCCGCAATTTTTTAAAAGCCATAATATGTCTATTCTTCACAGTGAATGCCCCTCTAAAAAGCCTAAGCTGAAATTTAAAGAGATTCACAAAAGCACCCTTTAAAAAAATAACCAAGGCTGATGCAACCCAACTGACATTTTTCTTAAGCTGAAGCAAGTAAATTATATAGCAAAGCCTGAAATGCCTATCCCGCCTCAGGGCACGCAGTCTGTGTGCACGCGTGCACACGCACGTGCAGTTTCAGCTCCTCACACACAGCCTGCTGCATTCCACAGTATGTTGTGACAACCACTAAGCTAATGAGATCCCAACTGTCACCCTCAGTTTTTATGTTACCCCAAGACCATTACCCAAAAGGCAGTTATAAGCAAAATGCAAAGCATCAGCATTCTTCCTGCCCCTCTTTGGAAGAGCAGGGTCCCCACGTGGTGGCCTGACACAAAGGGCCTCAGGTCCCTGGAAAGGGAGGGCTGGGACTCCAGGGATATGGCAGAGCAGGGTCTTGGTGGCTACTGGGTCAGGTACTGATCAGCCACAGATGCTGCTGCAAAGACCGACCACCTGCCTGTTGTTCGGGCAGGAGAAACAAAATTGTTAAGAATCTGCCTCTCTAAAAAAATACCACACTTGAACTCAAGTGCCAGATCCAGCCACAGGGACATCTGAAAGCTTGCAATGGTGACATAATTCAAAGTTGAAACAGTGTGAAAAAGACATTATTTCAAATTGGATGGAGGTGGGGGATAATCTCTTCAGATGGATAAAATGTAGGAAATGAGGCTTTAATGAATGCCCATCTAATAAGTACCCACACATGAAATATGGTATGCATAGAAGCTCTATGGTATAAGCAATCCATTGCCAAATTATTGCCAATCAAATGAGCACAGGTCCTTTAAGCTACAAGCAATGTGTTTGCTTGTTTTTGTGACAAAGGGAAAAATACAAATAAATAAATATGTATACATAGACATGTGTGTGTGTGTGTTTATATATATATTTATATATATCCATATCCAGTGGAGTTTGTCATAAAGGATTGTTTCTGAAGACTGGAGGAAGACAGGCTACTTCAATGATTATCTTGAAAAGGGGGATTAAGGGAGGTTATATTATTCTTTGTGGGTTTCCCTGTTTTCCATAATATGCATGTGCTTATCAGAAAAGGTAGTTTTTTGACCTTCTTTTAAGAGCCATAGAAGAAACTGTTAAACTGCTCCATGTACACACAGTCACACAACTACGCACAGTGCACACACGTAAACACTGACCACTCCCGTCATGTTTCCATTTTAACGGGGAGCAATGATTCTGTGCCTGGGTGGCTGTCTTTGAAGCACTGCAGGGGGACAGAACCGCCACAGAGCTCAGGCTGCTGCCGAACCAGGGCCTGACAGGGAGGCTGACGCGAACTTTTCACAGAAGCACCATGGCTAGCTTCTTACAAGGTATGCTGTGAAGTCAAGTTGAAGGCTGAGCCAGGCGGGAGAGTGAAGTGGCAGCTGGCAGGGATGAGGAAAGAAGAGCTAGCCATTCCCCTGCCAAATATGAGTGGCCCACAGAGTCAACCCCACAAAATCGCACTCACATCAGAGTCGGTCCCTTCCCTGTCCCTCACTTGGACAGATAAAACAGTCTGTCAGGGTGTCCATAGATTATGAATAACTCTTTCAGGGTTCCCCACTGCATTCTTGGTGGTTTGTAACATTAAGTCCATTTCCCAGGACTTGATTCTTCCTAACAAGGTATCAACAGAGAGATGGGAGCACTAAAGATCCTAGGCCCCCTTTCTCTGGGCTCGTAGAACTTCCCAGCAGCCCTATTGATGGGGTCAAAGGGGAACATCCCTGTGGCTCTCCTCCAACAGTGCCGTTCTCGCTAACGGGACCTTTGACGTGAAAGACTGTCCATCTCTTCATCAGCATCTTCCTCCAAGGCATGGGAGTTGTCAAAAATCTGGAACAAAATCTACACTCAGATTGGTTCGCTCAACTTCAAATTCTGCTACTTCAGGTTCAGTAGCTAAATTACACATCCCCTTGTTAACAAATTTGTGAGGTTCATTTAATCCATGAAATTATATTTCTATATTTTTTTGAAGTTCCATTTGATTATTTGTAGATGGACTCTTTCTTTTTTGTCCAAATTTATTATTATTTTTTCTCTAAAAAGTGGAAAGTTAGATATTACTTCTTAGGGTAAGAGCTGCTTGGATTTTTCTGACCTCAGCTTAAGTATATTTGTGAATGAGTTATCACCCAGAATTTTATTCACCTTAAATCTTAGATCTTAAATCTGAGTTCTCAGAATTAGGTTCATCAAAATAGCTGCAAGACTCATTCAGAAAAATAACTGAACTCAAAGCAATATATACATCTGTTTTATTAGTTTCTAATCTACTCAAGAGTTAAGAATACACCTGATCTTTATTATATTCCGTACTCTCAAAAGCACATTGACAAATAGATCCTTGAAGCCAGGAAAGAAATCTAACGTGGAAATGTATGGGTGAGTCCCAGCTTAGCACTGTATTGGGTGCTCAAAGTGTGGCTAGTGAGACTGAGGAACCACTGTATTTTGCCGTGTATAATGCACAGCCACGTTTTAGTACTAATTCCCATGTACGATGCAAATTATACATAAGGTTTAGTGCTAGCCATGTATAATGCGCAACCTTATTTTCCCTCAAAAATTTGGGTAAAAAGGTGTGCATTATACATGGCAAAATACAGTAAATATTTCATTTTGTTTAATTGTAACTAATCTTAATTTTAAAATATGGATGCCTAATTCAGTTATTGGAAAATTTTTAAGTATACAGATGGGGTAATGTGAGTATGTGAATCTACTTTTCAACTAAATTTTGTGAAATCTAAATACAGATCAGGTATTTCTACTGACAATTTAGCTTCTGACTGGAGGTGTAAAATACACATAGGAGTTCCAAAACTTAGTAGGAAGAAAAAATATATAAAATCTCACTAAGAATTGTTACCATTGATTATGTATTGAAATGAAAATACGTTTATACTGTATTAAATAAAAATACAATTAGAATTCATCTTATCTCTTTATTTTCATTTCTTAATGTCCTGCTAGAAAATGTTAAATTACATATGTGGCTCACATTCTATTTCTAGTCTATTCTGTTAGAAGAGTGTTGACCAGCACTCTCTCTCGCTAGCTGTACATACTGAAGTAACTGGCGAAAATGGCACAGTACTCATTTATGGTCTCCAAATATCAATACATCTTTTGGAGGTACTGTGGAATAGCCTTGTTTATTACTTTCCCACACTCTTTCCATCCCACCTCAAAATGACTGACCGCTACCCTAAAGGAGAAAAGGTTATTCTGCCACTGACAGTGGGCAGTAGTAAATGCCAGTCATTCCAGTCACTCCCATACAACCTGGCTCCTGGGCTGGGAATAAATGTAGGACAGACAGCAGCAGCATTGCTAGGAGGAACACAAGAGCTACACCCACATCAGCTGCCTTTCCTAAATATACAGTATTTATAAAGAGGGGCACTGAGTATGACACAAAGAAAACTCCTGGTTTTACTGCGAACCATAAAAGAAGTCTTTTTCAAGTTATGTGCTCTGGAGTACAGGTGGGAACTGAATTTTATCAGAGACCCAATCACCTATCTATATTTCATCTTTATTTCCAGTTATTGAGAAAATTCCCAAGGTTCTTTTTTCCTACTCATTTGAAAGATAATAGACATTATTAGTTAGGTCCACTTTGTTTCCTGGGGTCCCGTTACACAAGATGACGCACCAGAAGATCATACAGCACATCGGCCACAATTCCAGCAGCTCAGAGGGCTTCTATGCCTGTTTGATTCATTTTCACAAACACTTTGTTGGGCCCACCCCCTGCCAGGCTCTGTTCTAGGTGCTGGAGTGACACAAAAAAGAACAAGGAAAATAAAGGTCATCGGTTCCCACACTGTTTCTGCACCTTTTTAAGATTTCACACAACTCTGACTATAACTTCCCAGCAGTAGATGAGAAACACATACTAACTCTTTAAACTACTATGCAATGTTTGAAATATACAAGAACATATGCGGAAAAATGCAATGACAATCATGCACCCATCCTTCCTGAATTCCATTCCCTATGTCCCCTCACCGTGGACCCCACTGAATTAGTGTTTATTAAGTCTGTGCATTTCTTTATACTATTACTAGAGATTCATCCCTAAGTAATATGTGGTTTGACATGTTTTAAAACTACATATACATGAGTATGTTTTAAGTACTAGGTGGCTTTTTAAAAAGATTTTATTTACTTATTGTTAGAGAGAGGGGAAGGAAGAAAGAGAGGAGGAGAAACATCGGTGTGTGAGAGATCAGTTGCTTCTCACACACCCCCAACCAGGCATGTGCCCTGACTGGGAATCAAACTGGCGACCTTTTGGTTCACAGGTCAGCACCCAATCCACTGAGCCACAGCAGCCAGGGCAAATACTAGATGGTTTTTAAAACTTACATAAAGTTGAGATAAGTAACTATCTTTGACTACACTTAATATAGCAACAATTTACCAAGTTTTCAGGCGGAAAAATAGGTTTTTCTTTTGAGTCACCATCCAAATTACATATAAATGAGTATAAATTTAAATATTACATATAGTTATATATGTTCATATATACAACATACAGCGTTCACAGCAATAAAAATAGAAGCTAAGTATATTCAATAACCATTAAAAACTTTGAAAGGACAGATTGGAAATCATTTTCATACATGATTTTTTCCCTAAAATAAACTATATTAAAATTTTGGATGGTACAAAATAGTATACATAAGGGTTTACGGTGAAAAAAGCCCCTCCTGCCCTTTTCCCCAGACACCCAGTAACCCTCCCCGTAGGTAACCAGTATCGTTTCTCAAGTTTATGTCCAGAGATAGTCCACATAAACAAGTGATCGTGCTTATGTTCTTCCCTATATTTTAACAAACAGTAGGAACTTGCTAGTTCCACTCAATGGTAATCTCTGAGGTCCTTCATATTGGTGCATATGGAGTTGCCTTGTTCTTTTGACTGGTAGCATGCAGTGTAGAGGTGTGCCATGATTGGTGTAACCTCTCTCCCGTTGATTAAGAGGCAGTTTCAAATTCTTGGAGACAAGCATACTCCCATATATATGGAATACTCCCATATACATGGAATTTCATAATGTTGAAGAATATCCACAATACAAATTCCTAGAAATGGAACTGTTGAGTCAAGGAGTGTGTGTGTGTGTGTGTGTGCTTTATACATATATGAAAATGTGTGTATATATCTATGTGTGTGTACATAAATATACACATATATATAACATTTTGATAGATATTACAAAAGTATCCTCCACAGAAGTTACACAATTTAACTCCCATCAGACAGGCATGAAAGCATCATTTTTCCCTGTCCCCTTGTCAAAACATAATGTACTATGTGTTCTGTGAATTGAACCAAGTGATAAATGATAGCTCATTAAAGTAGTAATTTATGAATGTTTTAAATATTTTTAAAATTCTCAATTTTAAAAGGAATAAGTACAACTTAAAACAAGGGTTATAAGCTAAGGGATATAAGAAACCTAATGAATGACACACTGAGTTTGTTAAGAGGAAGGTACTATAAAACTTAAGGCATGGCACTACTCTATAAACGGATACATTAGGTTCACATGAGCAACAAAGACAAATATGTAATTACCATATTAACCCACCTCTTATAAAAAATTAATGTATAATGTTGACACATGTACAAGCTTTATGAAACATCAGAGAGAGAACCACCCAGCAGCTGTCTAGAGTCAATTACTCAGAAATAGCAGTACATGCATGGGAGCCTGCTTTATGTTACACCTCCCTGAACTTAACTAGTGAAAAAGATAAGGGGGGGCGCAAATTGAAGGTAAAAAAAGTGGCCCTTCCCAGGGTCACCCACACCCTTATTGACCCCATGAATGTCCTGTCCTTCAGATCAAAAATGAATTTGGAGTTAGGTTACGTGGGTTCTGAACAGGAGTTTGGCTACTGGCTCATTGAGTGACCCAAGTCAAGTCACTTGACCCCTCTAACCTCTAACTCCTCATCTATTAAAATGAAGGGACTGAAGTGGATCCTTTTGAAGTCCCTCCCAACTGAAAGATACTCCTGATGTTATTTATTAATAGATGACAAGTGGCTTTTCTAAAAATAAGTAAGTACAGAGGCCTTCACTTACCTCAATTTTAATATGCATTTGATGGTCGCATGACTCTTGGTTGGGGGTTGTCAGTACAGTAAAACCAAAGACCAGAGATTTCTTTGTGTGTTAAGTAAGGATACTATAACCTCAGGGCCTGTCAAAGGAGTCATGTGTTCTATCACGTACTATGACTGAAAGGAATGAGCAAATACATTCTAAAATTTGGAATCCATAAGCTCAATGAGGATTTAAATCAATTTTAATATCCCTTGCTGAGCTCGAGACCCTTGCAATAATACTGGTTATTTCATAACTGTATACACACCTGTCATAAAGCCAAAGAGACAGATTTCACTAAATGGGTTTCCAAGCCATCAGCTATGAAGCCTGTGATAGGATGATGGGTCCTAAGGATTTCCAGAAGGGGTGCTATCCATGGTAGCGCAAAGCAAAGCAAGTAAGAAAACAACAAGACCGTATCTAGCGAACTTAAAATCTAGCAAAATGAAAAAGTTAACAAAAAATATACAAAATTCTTCGACTGTATAATTTGTGGTAGTGGGGGACTGCATTCACACTCTCCCCTGGGAAAAAATATATATATATCCAAAATAAAGATATAGTTTTGTCCTTGAGGGCATTATGCTAAGTGAAATAAGTCACAGAAAGACAAACACTGTAATACTGTACAGTATCACTTATATGTGGAATCTAAAAACACTACACTCAAAGAATATTTTAAATAATGGGTTGGCTGAATAGTTCATTTGGTTTTTTTCTGTAAGATGGTTCTAGTAGTGCTCAGTTGTCTTTAACTCTATTGAAGACAATTTTGTTATTGTATTGTGACAGCTGCCATACTAGCATACATTTTTTTAAAAACTTGGTGAATTTTTATGTAGCCACTTTAATACTGAAGATGGAAGAAAATATGCAAAATTTTTGTCATATTATTCTTTATTACTTCAAGAAAGGTAAAAACACAACTGAAACACACACACACAAAAAAAGATTTTCGCAGTGTATTAAGGTGCTGTGACTGATAGAACTTGTCAAAAGTGGTTTGCGAAGTTTCGTGACGGAGATTTCTTGTTGGACGATGCTCCATCTGGTTGGGTAGACCAGTTGAAGTTGGCAGCGATCAAATCAAGACATTAATTGAGGACAGTCAGTGTTATACCACACAGGAGATAGCCGACATACTTAAAATAGCCAAATCAATACAGTTATTGGTGAAAATGGAAAATGTGTCTTCTGTTTTACGGAAAAAAACTAAACAGACTTTTTGGCCAACCCAATACTTTTAAAATACTGGTACTTTTTACAGTAGAATTGTTGTTGCCAGGGGCCAGCGTGTGGGGGAAGTGGGTTGCTACAGGTTATAAGATGAATAAGCTCCAGGGAGCTAACGTATAGCATGGCGACTAGAGTTAATAATGCTGCCTCGTATGCTCAGAAGTTGCTGCAAGAGTAGAGCTTTAATGTTCTCACCACCACAACAACAAAATGGTAATTCCGCGAGGTGAAGGATGTGTTAACTAATCCGACTGTGGTAAACATTTCACGATATATATGTGTATCAAATTATCACATTGTGTACTTTAAACTTACACAGTGTTATATGTCAATTATATCTTAGTAAACGTATAGCATGCGATACGTTTACTAGGGGGGAAGGGTGCCACCATAATTGGTCATCTTTATCAAATAGAGAAATTTCCCAAGCCAAAAAACAAATGCTGAATGAAACAAGGAACTTGGAGGGGTTGGGGGGCAGGGAACCTAAAGAAACAAAATTAGAGACCTGAAATAGAAGAAATATGGCCAGTTGGCCAAGCACTGGTTTCCATTTGTGAATTAATTATTCATTCATTTAATATATGTGTATTATTCTAGATATTTTGTTATACTCAGCTACCTTTCTGTTGCCTGCCATCAATTTTTTTCACTGTTCATTAATGACCCCCACCTAACAGCGTGGACAGAGGGAAAAATTCAACTCCTGGCAGTTGATCTTAATCAGGTAAGTAGCAAGAGTAAAAGGTTGTATGACATAACCCAAAAGACAGGAAGGGGAAAGACATTAAACTGAGTCTTGTGGAGAATCTACAGAGTCCATTTATTCATTATTTTAGAGCCTGCATGGCCGTTAACCCGCACCCTCCTCAAAGCTCTGGCTCCTTGACCTTGGTCTTTGACATCCTGTCAATGAGTTAAGCCTGTCTGCTGGTTCACATCCTGTCTCCTAATCCTGCACCTTCCAAACGGTGACCCCCAGCCTGGAGCACTTCCAGGTGTCCACAGCAGACACATCTGGTGCCCCGACTCACATGCCGTCAGCCTCACCCCTAATTTCAGCCAAGTGTGCGCAGGCTCCAGCTCATCTCACACTGACAGCATCTCGTACATGCCCTGCGTCCTCACTTCCATTCTGAGGCTTCCCCAAGGCCACAGGGGCTACCAAGGGTGCCTGGGCCTGTGCATAAGTGCTACACACAGTGCGGGAGAGTTAACCCTCCCCGGACTCACACTCAACGAGTGGGAGAGAGAAGTTGATGGTAAATGCTCCTCCTGCCTCATGTCCTCCGGGCTGACAATCTGAGGCCTCCTCAGAGAACCTCGGAAGCAGTGCGTGCCCACTGCCCACAGCAGTGACCTCCCAATGCATCTGCCTGAGTCTGCTACGGCTGCCGTGGCAAAACACCATATACTGGGTGGCTTAAACAATACAAATTTATTTTTTGACAGTTCTGGAGACTAGAAGTCCAAGATCAACAGGGTTGGTGTCTGGTGAGGGCTCTCCCCTTGGGTTGCAGATGTCACCACCTCTCTGTGTCCTCAGGTGACCTTTCCTCGGGGATCTTAAGGAGAGAGCCCTGAGAAAAAAAAAGAGAAAGAGACCTCTGGTGTCTCTTCTTATAAGGACATTAATCCTGTTGGAGCACCCTTAAGGTCTCAATTAATTTTAATTATTTCCTAGAAGCCCCATCTCCAAATACCGCCACACTGGCGGTTGGGGTGTCAACATAGGAATTTGAAGGGGACACAAACATTGAGTCCATAACAACATCCTCAGCTTGGTTCTCCTCCTCCCCTGCCTTAGTCACCCCACTTCCTCATTCCAGCCCTCCGGGGGCTCCTCCCAAAGAAATCACATGTGCATAAATTCTTTTCTCAGGCTCTGCTTTTATGACCCAGTGATGACGGCAAGTCATCTGAAACCACACTTTGACCCCCACTGGCCAGATGCTCTCTGCCAGTCCAAGGAGCACTGTCTCTCACAGGTTGGTCTTCTGTTCTTGTCCCCTCCCGATTTAGCCCATCCCATCACTGAGGCTTTAAGGCAGCCACTGAGTTATTCATTTACTCAAAAAAAAAAAAATCGTAGGGCTCCTATTACAGGTCAGGATCGCAATGCTCACAGGTCTCAGGCAGTTCAGGCCTTTGAATGGTGGAGGGCCAGTAAAACCAAGATCCCCTAGTATCACATGTCCAGTGTTTTCAATTCTCATGTTTTTCATAAAAAATAAAAAAGGAGGGGGGACTTACGGCTATTCTGCAAAGTCTCCCAATTTTTAAAAATATTGGTAATGAATTTAAATCTATTTATAACAATGCAGAGATCACATCATCTCTTAAAGCTTCCAATTTGAAATGTCTGTACGAATTGCTGGGAAGGCAGCAGAAAACAAACACAGACTCAGGACTCTAGGAGTCTAACGAAGGAGACAGCCAAAATGAAAAGCAATTACCACACAATGTGGCAAGAACACTGACAGGGAAGGTACGGGAGGCAGAATAATGCCTCCCTCCCAAAGATGGCTATGTCCTTATCCCCAGAACTTGTGCCTATGTTAGGTTACAGGGCAAAGGTACATGGAGGTTGCAGGTGGAAGTAAGGTTGTTAATCAGCTGATCTTAAGATAGGGAGTTCATCCTGGGTTATCCAGGTGGGCCAAGTGTGACCACACGGTTCACAGTTGTAGAAAGAGGCAGAGGTACTCAGAGCCAGAAAGATATTTGAAGACGTTGACTTTGGAGATGGATGAAGCATCCACAAGCCAAGGAATGCAGAAGCCCTCTAGAAGCTGAAACAGGCAAGGAAACAAATTCTCCCCTTGAGCCCCTAGAAGGAACACCTAAAGCTCTGGCCCACTGACACCCATTTCAGACTTCTGAGCTCCAGAACTATAAGATAATACATTTGTTTCAAGCCACTAAGTTTGTGGTAATTTGTAACAGCAGCAATGAAAAACTAATACATAGGGTAAACCCAGAATGTCAGGAGACATACCTAACCTAGTGTTGAGGTACAAAGGTTATCGGGGAAAGCTTCCCAGGGAAAAAGGCATTTGTGCATTTGAATGAACAAAAGGTTTGGGGGTGGGGCTTCCAAGGACTGGAAGTAACATATCCAAAGGCCCTGTGGTGTCTAGTCAGGGAATTTCAAGGCATTTAAGATGGCAAGATTATAGATTTTGTTAGCCAAACTCCCAATTTTCTCAGCAATTTATCAAACGATTCTCTTAGGAATTCTTTTAACCAATTCCCTGATGTTATAGATCATATATAAGAGAATTGGAGAGGTTAAGGGACCTCAAGAATTTACATACTTTTGAGTTTCACTGCCCTTATTTGTGAAATGAGCAAGTTATATTAGGTGAACCATATACTTATCCATGACTGCTTAGCAGATGAGCTGAGGTTTGCAAGAAGTATAACATTTCTCTGTTCTTTTCATATACATCTGGATCTGGTCCCCCATACCATTTCGCTGGAAGGAAACTCAATCTCGGTTACTACTGGTGCATATATATGCCCTCTATTCTGGCTAGGGTTATGCCAAGGTCCTGGGATCTCTGAAGCCTCAATGTTTACTGAGGATGCCCCTTTGGTTTTATCAGTCAGGTCGTTGGTCTCCAATGGTTACAGCTAAGATGTCCACTGTCCCGCCATCAGCTCATACCTAGTAGTTTCAACGTCTTTAGGGTCCCAGTGATCTCTGGTAATGCTGGTGGCCCAATTCCCTACGTCCATTTTCAATGGGCTCACCATGACATTATCTCCTTCGTGACACTCCACCCCCTGATGCCCTTGCTCCCATGGTAACCACTTCCCAGGCTTCAGGAATCTCCCTGCTCTTACTTCGTATTGATCTCAAAAGCCCACTCCCTCATCTCTAATGCTCAACAGGGCTTGAAGTTCTCCTCCTAGAGTTTCACCTTTTAAAGAAGAGGAAGATCTACAGTCTTCCAGTAGTTTCAGCTTCCTGCCTAATCAGATAACAGAGGAGAGTAGATGATGGAGGGATAGTTAATATCTCAATGAACCCTCCTGGCAAACCTGTGTTTCAGAAAAGGGGATCATGGTTTTTTTTGTGAATATATAACTCAGCAAGGAAAACAACTATTTGGGCACTCATGGCTATAAAGTTGCCTCTATTAACAAGTATTATCTCCAAAATAAAAATAGTCTCTCAGTATCATATAGTCCAAACACATGTTTGTTTGCTTGGTGGTTGGCAGGGTCATGTAAATATTCGATACTTGTCAGATTGTATGAAAAGGGAGTAAAAATGGCACCACACTGTCCTGGGGATTCTCTGACAGCAAAGGAAATGAAAGCAGTTAAGACCAGAATAGGGACTCAGAAGCTGGTCAGCAAGCATCATGCTCAGAGTAGATATTCTGCTCAACATGTTAACCTCAAACACTGAAATATTCAGAATTCCTTACTGATTATAATAAACGATAGGGTCATTTCACCACAAATAAATGAATGGATGGATGGATGGATGGATGGATGACCTATTTGCCATTTTGCTTTTACCAAGGAAATTCGTTTCAGGCAAAAAAAAAAAAATGCTCTGCTCCCCAACCCCACCCCAGAGAAGACCCATTCAGAATCAGGGTGGCATTATTTACAAAATAGCTCACATTCTGATGGAACACCTACCTGCCACTCACCTCATAAAGAAATTGAGCCCTTGCCCCTGGATGGCCACAGTGTTCATCTGAATTTTTGCCCTCTGCCAGGCAGGGTGAGAAGAGGACATGTCATCCGATGTGCAGTCGCCTCTACCTGACCACTGTATCCTGTGAGAACTTTTTCAGCCTCTTCTTCCTATCCCCCCAGCCCCACTGCATCCCTCCTTCCATCAGGATTTCCGAGCATCTCCTCCAAGCCTCAGCACATCCGCCCAATTGCCCAACTCTGCTGCACACACCCAATGTGCTACTTATCACTATTCACTGGCGATCAAGGCCATCCAACCCTTTCTCCTGTCTCAACATTTGCCAAGAGTAGCCAGCACTCTTTGTACTGCAGATTGGGCCATTCCCATTGTTACTGCTAAAGGCAGTCCTCGGACATGTTTCAGCAGCTTCTTTGTCCGGGCTGCCAAGGAATGGCTGTTATGATTAGAGGCTGTAGTGTCATCCAGCCGTCACTTCCAGGGTTCTCAAAAGACCAGGCAGTTGCCTCCACATATAAGTCCAAATCCTCAGTCCCATCTGCCCATTCAGGAACCAGCAATCTCTCCCAAGTAGGGCAGCTGGGTTCTGGTTCTTGCCCTGCTGTATTAGCTGGTGAAGAGTGGGAGATCTCCCAAGTCATTGTCACTCCTCCCCCCGAGAAGACCAAATCTTCTCACTCCCCCGAGAGGTCTAGGGTCTTAATTGTCAGCATTTCCTGGGAAGAGAAGGCTCTCAGAAAGTGGACTCAAGCTACTGCAACACACCAGGGCCTGATCAAAACTCACAGGGCAGATCTTTGTCAAAGAGGGCTCATTGATGGGCACCTCTTTCTGACTGACATGCTGCTCCTGTTTTGTGGGTTTTTGTTTCCTCTGAGAGGCTCTCTCCTACGTGGGCAGTAAAACTTAGCAAAAATAATGAGATGCCTTAGAAACAGGATCATGCTCCTGGGGAGTCTACTAAGCTCAACTGGTACATCACTCTTTAGTTTCACATGCTTTCCTTTCAGTGACAAGAACTTTGCAAGGTTGAAGGGTAAAAGGAAGAACTGACCCATGAGGAAACAGTAATGAACATACCCAGGACTACACAGCAAGGCCATGACAACTGAGCATCCTGACTCTTGTTCCACGCCCTTCTCAAAAGTCCAATCTCCCCTCCCTCCCTGCCTCCCTTCCTCTCTCCTTCTTTCCTTCCTTCCTTCCTTCCTTCCTTCCTTCCTTCCTTCCTTCCTTCCTTCCTTCCTTCCTTCCCTCCTTCCTCTCTAGTGCAGACACCACAAAATCCTCCTCCAGAGTCCAGAAAACACCAGGCCTTTTTGCTTGATTTTCTTTTTTCCAGTGTTCTATAAATTTATGACACAGCGTGTGCTTAAATTTGTTGGGAATGGAAAATTTGCACATAAGTCACAGAAATAAATGTGACATTAAGATAATAAAGGACCTAACAATGGTACCTGTCTACAAGCTGTACCCCGGCAGCCAGCTGCCTTGGCTAAACTGAAATTGTATCTCTCAGCTTTATCAGCAGATGGTGGGGGAGAAAGTACTAGAAACTACTGCCTATTTTCCATCTTTTCAATTAGAACTGTGTTCAACTCATTTAAAAACAATTTTTTTAATTCAAAAAGTCTTAATTATGGGCTTTAAACTGACCAACAACATAACTCTCAATTAGGCTCTTGCGATAAATCATGAAATTCCTAAAGGCCCATCTGTTTAGACCATTCTGTGACTTTCTATAAGAAACAGTTACTGTTTTGAAATCTCTCATCTCACTCAGGACCACCAACTGCTGTGACTCAGGCAGCAATCAGGTTCCTCAATACCCTGTAACATGAGGACTGAGCATCCAATCTTAGGTGCCAAAAAAAGAGAACAAAACAGACGGAGAAAAGCAGAGCTGGCAAGGCCCCGTGGGTTGACATGGCCATTAGTGGGCTTCCCTGACATTAGTGAGGGACGCTGAGCTCCTGTCTATGAAATTATGACCAGTAAAGGTGGGTTTGATTTTTCTTCATTTTTTTTCTTCAAGAATTTGCATTTTGATTTGGGTCAAACGCCTCAAAAAGACATCACGCTCTTCTTTGGGCAACAAAGACTGCCTATCAGGGTGTGAACAATATTAGTTTGCTAGAGCTGCCATAAAAAAGTACCACGCACTGGGTGGTTTAGACGACAGACATTTATTGTCTCATAGACCTGGAGGCTGGAAGTCTGAGATCACAGGGTCAGCAGGGTTGGTTTCTTTTGAGGCCTCTCTCCTTGGCTCGTAAATGGCTGTCTTCCTTCTGTGTCTTCACATGGTCTTTCCTCTGTGTGTGCCTGTGCCCCAATCTCCATTTTTTATAAGTACAGGAGTCATACTGGATTAGGGCCCGCCTCATGACTTCATAATCACCTCTTTAAAGGTCCTATCTCCAAATAGAGCCACATTGTTAGGTACTGGGGGTAAGCACTTCAACAATGAATTTTAGGAAGACATAATTCATCCCATAACAGAGTAGAAAATTCATTTCAAAGTTTTGCTCTGCACAAAAAGGCTATGAGCCTGAGCTCTGCAATCCTGCTGGACTCCAAGTACTAGGACTCTGGGGTACATTTGTTCACTACACGTTTCTGAGAAAGGAATCTCAGCATATTCATCAGGGGAAATAGCAGGTTTGTACACTGTATGCTGAGCATTTGCCTAAATAGATGCTGCATCCCACGAAGCCGCTCCGAGAGCCAACCTTTCTAGGTATCCCAATTTGCAGAAAGATTGCACAGGAAGTGTGTCACAGCTGGTGTGCAAATGTTGAGAGCCTGAAACAGTGTCTAGAAGTGTGTCATTTCCAAGCAGCTCTCTTTTATACTGAACTTCAACTGTGATTCCCTGTGAGCCATTCTTACAACGCTCTACGTACACAGGTGTGCGTGTGCACAAGACATACATGAGAGAGTAACTATAAAATGCCTAATTGTTCAGTAAAGAAGGCACAGATGCTGTTTTGCAAGAGTGTTTAAAATGGAAGACTCTGGGCCACCCAAAAAGATGCTGGTGCTACTAAAATAAGCAAGAAGGGCTGGAAAAGTCACATTCCAATTGCTGTCAGGCAAGTCTCCACCTACCTTTTTCCTCCCTGCTAATCAGTAACTACTACCCACACCTAGGTTCTTAAACAAGCAAAAGAATCTCCAATTTTCTAATCCTTTAAGAAGCTACCAAACTATTTGCCATGAAGATCTCAGAAAACAAAGCATTAGTGATACAAAGATTTCTTTCACAACTTGTGGAGAAAATGGGAGGTGTTGTCCAAATCAAAAGGTCTTATCTGGCCAATTTTTTAAAATTGTACCTCTATCTTGACCTCAGCAGGAAGTGCAGTGGTTGAGTCCCTGTTCTCTGTGGTTGGTCAGGAAACAAACCACTTTCGGTACTATCATTACCACGGGGATTTGGATAAATTCTACTCCAAGAGGAACAGATAATAAAACAGCGTTCTGGTTAGTTTCTCAAAAGACCATTAAGCAGAATGTAAAGGTCCCTGGAAGAAACCTGTCAGAAAGCTCTCCAAAAGAGACCCTCTGGAATTTCATATCTCCTTCTAATTTGTTGAAGTAAAAATAATACAGAACATTGCATAGCAGTTTATGCCATACATCACGGTAAATAAAGGTATACCAGGATTGATGACATTTTAACTGACTGACACATACTTTGCAAGCTATACAAGCAAACCTCATTTTGCCTTGCCAAGACAGGCTGGGGTTGTGGGGCCATCACGGGCCAGCACACGAGGGTCTTCTCTCCCTGGAAACTAGAGGGCTCCACACCAAGCTTTCACAGAGACCTCGTAGTCAACAAAATCCTATTTCCTGACTTTTATCACAGGAAACAGTTTGATGGTTTTCTAAAGGATTAGCAAACATGAGATGCTTTTAATCACTCAAGGACCATTAAGTAGTAAGACGCAAATTTTACCATCAGACAGCATACAGGTGTGGGCCATGTTTAGGTCTCAGTGCCAGCTACCACTGGAAAAAAATCTCAAATATCTGGGAATAAAAATCAGTCAAAGAGCCCCTACTTCTAAACTAGCATCCATAATACATCTTATTTAACACCAGGTTAAAATGACATTGCATAGAGCTAGGCCATTTGGTTAAATGTAGTTTTGTGATCATTTCCATAAGAAATTGAAACACAGGTTTTGTAATTATTTCTAGAAGAAGTTGAAAGACCCAAAATTTATTTCCATAAGAAAATAGACTTAAATCATTCCTATTTGTGTGTCTTCTCCCAGATTATCATCCACGAAAAAATCATAACAACCACCTGAATCTACATTTTCAAATTACATTCAATGAATCTTTGCTAGATAGAGAGAAGTAACCAAACCAAAAATTTCAGGTGGGTAGAGTTTATAACCAATTATGACAGAAGCACAAGCCACACAGAGGAGTAGAATGAGGTAAACAGAGTTGGTCCAGACTTCATGTTCTGAAAAGGTTTGTTTCTTCTGTTTATCATCATGAGGAATGACTTAGACTCAGGACCTGGACAAGTCAGGTCCTGCTCGATTTAGTTCCAAGCACCAACACCAGGCTCTACAAATCCCCATCCTATCAGATTCCTCAGAAAATTTAAAGCTCAGTAAATTGCTCCCATCCTCCCCAACAACGGGATTAGTAAACTTGGGTAATTAACATAAAGGATAAACACAGCAATTGCTCACCACAGAGTCTCCTGACCTTTGCCCCAGCTCTGGGACAAGGTGGGAGGAGGTACCTGCCAACACAGGGCCTGGAAAGTGAGCAGAGAGGGACAGGGAGGCTCCTCTTTGGGGCCAAGCCCATGACAGCAGCCACGCAGCCAAGGAAAGTCATAGTTTTGACTTCCTTCCCCACACCGAAGCCCAGAGACAGCACAGGGACTGGAGGAGTGGCCTATCCAAACCCTCCAGTCCGACAGACAACATCCGCACCGGAAATGCCCAGAGCCCAGAGGCGGCCGCCACTAAAGCTAACCCAGGTTCACCACACCAACGTTTCATCAATGTCCAACCGCACAGGAAGCATTTCAAGAGCTTAAACTAAAACATGACAAGATATGGATGTCAGCAGGGATGAAGAGTCACACTGGCTGGAGACAAGCCATCACCACGCGAATCAAAGCCCACTAAGCAGGAGACAGATGCACACAAACATTAAAACTCCAGTTTGCCTCCAGCTAGCTGGAGACAGAATCTCACCTCCTCAGCTGGTAAATAGCAGCTCACTGCCAAGGGTTAGGTATTATTTGGGTCACGCTAACGGAGCTCAAATGTGGCAAAAATCAGTCCCCCTCGTAATGGCAGTTCTAAGAAAGTCGGCATGCTTCTTGCACAGGATGGTTTGTCTACCGGTCAAGTGACTTAAATATTTCTCCCCTGCCATGGAGAATTTGAATTTCCCCAGGCCAAAATAACAAAGGCAAACTACAGAGCACCAGGGTGGCAAGGAAGTGTCTGGTGAGAGAAAGGAGCCATGTCTTATTCATGAGGCTATCACTTGTGGAAGAGAACTTAAAACCAAATAACTGCACCATCTCAAAGTCATTGCTAAAGATAAAAATGCATAGACCACCCCACTGAAAACATGGAGTTAAGTAAGAACAAGAACATACATTTCACCAAAAAAAAAAAAAAAACCTCACCAAAAATAAAAACAAAAACATTAAATTGGGAGAGAGCACGATGGCTGAATTCAAAGCTAAGATGGAAATTAGAAACCAGTTGTCAGGTAAAGGCTCTGCAGTCATGCATAATTAAAACTCAAGTGGCCAGCGCCTCCTCACCCATGGGATGTCTTGGAAAACTAAGATGGGGGTGGGGAGGAAGCCTGAGTCAGCAGCCTGAGTTAGAAGGGCCAGCAGGAGTCATTTTGGGTCCACTGGTTCTCAATTTCGGATGCACATTGGAATCCCCTGGAGTTTTTGTAAAAGCAGAGGACAGGGACCTCGGGGGATAGGAGCGGGCATCTGCATTTTTTAAAGTGCAGCTGGTCCAGCTTGTTGAAACCATTAAATCTGGCTGAGAGAAGCTACGAGCTCATAACCGCTTCCAATGTCCCAGGAAAAATGGATGTAACCACTTTAAAAGATTTGTTTTCTAAAAATGAAGGAAAAGATCGTACTACCAGCACCCCCAATCCCAGCTGCCTCAAAGTTCCATTCACAGTTCTCCCTCCACTAGAGCCAGAGAGTGTTGAAAAAAGCCCAGGGAAGGTTCTGGATCCCCTGCTGCACTTCTCATTAGAGAGGGAGTGATGAGGTCCCATGCTGGGCTTAGGGCTCTCATTCTGGCCCTGCCATGTCCCATATAACTTTATGCAAGTCCCCTAACTCTTCTGAGCCTCAGTTTCCTCAGATCCACTGTAGAGGGTTATTCTAAGATTTAAGTGAGAGAATCTATACAAATCACCTTGCAAAGTGACTACATAGAGCAGGGCCCTAAGAATCCTTCATTTGTTCATTCATTTGAGGGGCTGTACTGTTACCAGAGAGTGGATTCTTAGGCTCAAAAATCCCCTTGCTAGTGACAACCCAGCTTTCCAAGTCTATGGCACACCAGTATATGCCTAGCCCAAAGGGAAATGCTAACTTTTGACATCCTAGGAGGGCCTGGAGTTGTAAGCAGAACACACAGCTTGATCTGCTAGGATTTGATACGGTGAGTTTCGGTCTGCAACAAGTTGCACATTGCAGAGGAGGAACAAATGAATATTTGAGGGCCGGATGACTCCACGAAGGAGTGATTCTCCTTTCCCCTCACTTTCAATAAAAGCGACTGAAAGAGCCCTAAGCAAGCTGGAACATTTCCCCCAATCTGTTTAATCTCTTAAATCTTTAAAATAATTAATTGTTATTAACAGAACATGGAAGCAAACTACAGTAGAGAGCAATTTAATGGTCCTGCCTAAATGCTAGAGGAAAATTCTCATCTAACTCTATCCCAAAGAGCTCCAATTTTAGGAGAGAAAAGTGCCGTCTTTCTGCCTCTCAACAGGTAAGAAGAAGCTGAGAATGAGAACTCAGAACTGAATCTTAACAGCCGAGGCAGCTGCTCCAGCTGTCTGCTTTCCTGGCCGAACAGGGACAAGAACAGGAAAAAGAAGCTAGAAGAGTCTGAGCACCCCAGAAACTTCCAGGCCAGTCAGAGAACCTTGAAACCCACCAAACAACTGGAAAAACAGGTAATTGTCTGCCTGTCCGGTTCCTTTTTCTCACGCCAATGTTCAGCCTTAGGCCACGATGCTCCAGAGGTGCCCGCTTCCCCTTTACCATCCCTAACTATCACTCACAGGGGAGAGGCCTGAGGACACAGTGGTGGACGGGCTGGGCACCAGCCCTGGAAAACTGAAAACAGGATGGTAAGTAAGGGCTGAATGAATGAGTCCTCAGTGCTCTTGCCGCAAAGTACGAGAGGTGTCACTGTGCGCTTCCGTCCCCACAGGAACGGGCCGAAAAGGAAGCAGTGCAGATTCAGCCGGTTCAGACCTTCTTTTCTGATCACAGTGAAGCAGGCGGCCTCTGAAAATACCTGGGATGTATACTGTACCAACGGAGATATCTGAATTGGTTTAAGTGGTGAGGCATGAAAGCTCTGTGATGAAACAGCTGCTGTTTTATGGACAGAACCCAGCACTCTCCCCAGAGAGCTAGCAAAGGATCCCACACTGGACTTGGGCTTGATCTGGACTGCGGTTCTGACCCTTCCATTTCCTCCTTATGTAACTTCAGACAAGTGTCTTAATTCATCGGAGCCTCAGTTTCCTTAGATCCATGTAGGGGGGCTTGGTTTGAAGTCTGAATGAGAATTCATGTGGACTCCTCTGCACATCGACAGCACAGAGCTGCGGCCTGATAAGCATTCGTTTGCTTACCCATTGACGGGACTTTGCTGCTATCCCGGAAGCCATGAGGAAGAATTTTATTTCCCAGATGGATTACTAGTTGCCAGTAAGTGTAATGCAAACAGTGTTCCAGTCGAATAAGCATAGGAGGCATTGGGTTCCACAATGTCAACCCGGCTTCTTTGCTTGCTCAACTTCTCAGAGCCGTTAACATGCTAATGTGCACTGTGACCTTCCTAAAAGTCTCAGGGCAGGGAATAAAATATGCAACTTTTCTCAAACTAAATTCTGCAAGAAACTCCTTTTCTGACGTACACATTAACATCCCGGGAGACTGTTCCGTGGCCCACAGTTCAGGAAATGCTCGTCTGGAACAAAGGTCAGTAATGCCTATGAGAGAGTGGCTCACCCAGCCGCCCTGTGGGCTACGACATTTTTCTGATTGGCGTTAACCCAGGCACCGTCATGGTGGAGGAGACATTCCGGAGTCAGGAATGACAACAACACTACCAGGAAAGGAGAATGGCAGCCGGAGGAACTCCACATGTGTCCACATGTGTCAATACATGGGAGGCCAGGCCTATCCCAGCTCCTCCTCATTAGAGGCCCAACACAATATCTGAAAGGGGTTTTTTGTTTCCGTGTGAACATGTCTTTCGATTTATAATGCATGTCAACAGAAAAACCAGATTCTACTTACTAAAAAAAATCATTTTTTGTGTGAATGGATTCATTCTGTAAAGTGTGAAAAACATGTACCATGAGTTGACTATTTGTCACAGGTGAGAGGAAAAGGTTTAGGGTTAATTCAAAAAATTTCCCATAAAATAACCTTTGTCAATATTGTTATGCTGTTCCACCTCAAATGTACATAGTTTATATTTGCATAAAATGCCAATAGCATCTACTCATGGCAAATTAGTCACCAGTGTTCTTTCAAAAGCATTCCCCAGTCTGCCTCTTTATTTCCCTTTTCACGTCCCCAACCCTCACCACACCCACTGGGATCATAGCAAAATCTCCAGTCCTCAGTGCCTACAATACACCCCCTCCTATTAGCTTAACCATCCTAAAACCATCATCACCCTGCTCCCCACTCAGAGACATTTGATGACCCCCCTTTGCTAATGGGATGTCCAGACTCAACCCGGCAACTGACATTTGAGGCCCTCCACCATGGGACTTGGACCTCTCCATCCATGTTCCCCAAATTCTTAGACTGACACTCTGGAGACACCATGCCCACCTTTTTCCTTCCCAGCTCCAAGCCTTTGTGCACATTAGTCTCCCTGACAAAGACGTCTGTCCGGCTCCTTGCCAACCCTACATCCATAGGAACTCCCAATCCTCAAGTCCACAGAATTTTTCCACGTGTCCCAGAGGTGGATTAAGGTAGGATGAGGCTCCAGGCACAGAAGAAAATATTGGGCCCCTTAAAGAAAAGAGAGAGAGAAGGAAAATAAAAATACACGCCTTCAGAAGTTGAGGCCCAGGGCATGCACCCAGCGCGCCCGCTGTTAAATCCACCTCTGACGTGTCCCTAGTACAGTCCCTCTTCTCATCAAATTTCTACAGCAGGGTCTGTACTCTCCATTTAGCACTTTGTTTTTAATTAACTTCTGTTCCTATTTAATTTTTTCTCTTGATATTTAATTTTTCATGTATATTTGACGTTCCACACAACTAAATTTCAAGTTTCTTAGAGACAGAAAGCATATAATCTGCTTTGTTTGTACTCCCACTGACAATAATAACAATGAGAGGAAAGGGAGAGCGAAGGAACGGGCCAGTCAATAAGCTGGAGTGTGAAAATTCACCCCTCTACAGGAGAGCATCCGGCCAACTTCCCGTCTCCAAAGAAAGTGGGCTCCTTCCCCAAAATTACCACAAGGGATGCAGCTGGCTTCCTTCAGGTTCCGGGTTCATTGATGGCAGAGAAGGAAGAAGAAAAATAAATAAATTGGGGAAGAGGTATCTGTACCAGATAAGACAGCAAGATGATGAAATCTTATAGCCATAATCTCCTGCCACAGTTAACAGCCTCTTGGTTTAAATTTTCTTTCCTTACTTAGAGGTTAAAAACGAAGAGAACTTATGTTTTTACATTCAATCCCCTCTTCAGAACACTCTGTATGTGTTTATATAAACACGTTATCTATACACAGACACAAACAGCATTGAAAGCACTTTAAAACTTGTTACCATACCCTTCAAAATGGCAAACCCTCCAAAGTACAAAGTACATTAAAAACATCACGACAGCAAGACCACTAGAAATCACCACGGTTTTCCCGTCCTCTGCAGAAGAATTACACGCTTTGTGACTGCCCGGGACGCCAGACCAGGAATCTGAGCCTCCTGAACTCCCCTTGTCTCTGTCATTCATTTTAACCCATTTCCTGCTAAATAAACCTATCATTTTATATCCGATAACGCATACAATATTCAGTTCACTCATTTTCAGGTTGTTCCCTCAGAACACAAGGCAAGAATTATGACACGAGAAAAGCCAAAGGTCCCTGTGAGAGGAGCGGGCAGCCAACTAGACTGCAACTCGAGCGGGGCTCTCCCAGCGCACATCTTCGCGCGCCTATTTCCGGGGCGGCCTGATAAAACAAAAACCAGGCGGACTTCCCGAAATTCCAAAGCTTAAAAACATAGAATATCACCTTCCAGCAATGATGGGAAAACACGAAAAGGAAAACCTGGATAAAATTTAAAAACAGAAAATCACCTCTTTGAAGGAATGTAAGAGTTAACAAGTCAACCAGAACCGGAAAGGCCAAGTTCCCAGGGTACAAAGCACAGAAATTGTTCCAAACTCTCTCTCCACCATTACCACTTAGGTACCTGGTGATCTGTAAATTTTGCTGGCTGAGGGGAGAGAAGCAGAGCTGTCACCACTAAGAACGATATACCTAGAGTTCAGAACTCACCAAAGTGGAGGAGCTCTGGACACACTCTAGGCTTTCATCTGGGAACCTTGAAGGGCTACATCTTCTAGGTTAGAGAGACTGAATTAATTACTCTCTAGAGTAAGATCTGCTCTTACTCTAAAAGAAGCAAAAGAAAAGAGCCACCATAGTTCTTCATTTATAATGTTCAATATTTAATTTAAAAAGTCACCAAGTATAGCAAGAAACAAAACCAGAAGAAAAAGAAAAACAGGCAATAGAAACCATCTCACGGGTAATCCAGATAGTGTGGTTATTAAACACAGACCTTAAAATAAGTGATAAACATGTTTAAGAAAACAGATGAGCCCTGGCTGGTGTGGCTCAGTGGGTTGAGCATCGTCCTGTGGACCAAAAGGTCATGGATTTCATTCCCAGTCATGGCACATGCCTAGGTTGTGGGTTTGGTCTCCACTCAGGGCATGTGCAAGAGGCAACTGATTGATGTTTCTCTCCCCGTCTCTCTCCCTCCCTTCCCCTCTCTAAGCATGTCCTCAGGTACGGATTAAAAAGAAAAGAAAAATAAAAAGAAATTAGATGATAAGATGAGACTCTCACACACATATATATAATATATGTAAAGAAATAGATGGAAATTCTAGCACTGAAATTGATTTTTTAAAATTAAGAATGCTATAGATGGATTTACAGCAGACTAGACCCAGTTAAAGAGAGAATTAGTGCTCTGGAAGATGATGGTTCAGTAAAACATATTCATAGTGGAACATGAAAAGGAAAAAGAAAAACCTAAAGAAAGCCAAAATAAGAATATCCGAATCTATGGAATGCAGCAATAACTTCCTAGAAAGCTACCGGGAGAATTAAATGAGTTAAGATATATAAAATATGTAGTAAAAACACACAGATTAAATGAATGTTAGCTCCCTTCCCTCCTCTCCCATGTCCTATTTAAACCGCATTCACAGAGAGAGCGGTTTATTTCACTTAGGTCACCTATCAAGCAAACAAATGTAATAAATATAATATACTCCTATTTCGGATCCTTTGACAAAACGTGTGCTGCATCCTTGGGCCAACAACAGTCAAGTCCATATCAATTAAAAGAAAATGCTGGGTTTTGCCTGACGGGCTAAAAAAAAATAGTGGTGATGCTGTCAGAAATATAGAAGAGTTGATCTGATGAAGAGGGTGAGAAGTTTGTTCCAGCATGTGTTGGGTTTTAGGGACTAATGTGTCTCCCAGTTGATATGTCCAGCAACAGTTAGAAACCGGAACCTAGAGCTCAGATGAGAGCCAGAAGTGGAGACTGAGTGGATAAGGAAAGTCAAGAGACTGGCTGAGGCCGCCATGGGAAAATGTACAGCAGGAAAAAAGGGTCAATATACTAAATATAGCCAGTGCTTTTGGAAGCAGACAGAAGAAGTCAACAGGTTCCCACAGTCAGGGTGAGCCTTCAGCACACAACATGGGTCTCTTGGGGCCACTTTACCTCATGAGTCACCATGATGTCCCACTAACTAGATCAAGGTTCCCTATCATATGGCTTCATAATGGCCTTTATTTTTCTTTTGTGGCCCTAATCAACATTGTAGTTCAGTAATTTTGTGAAATGATGGGTTTCCTGCCTCTGCTCCTAGATTTACGAGCCTTGAGGGCAGGGCTGTCTCTTTCTTATCCACCTTCACGTCCCCAGTACCTAAGTAACAGAATGTCCTGCAGGCAGTAAGCACCTTTCGATAAATGTGATAAATAAAAGACTAAGTGAAATCAGCTCAGCAGTTATAAGCCTAGAATACTGCTGCTCAAAATGGGGTCCCGCAGCATCGCCATCACCTGAGTGCTTGTTAGAATGCAAATTCCCAGGCTCCACATCAGACCGACTATATCATAACCCACAGGACATTGGTATGCACATAACATTTGAGAAGCACTGCTCATTGCACATACTTTCGGTAGCTAAGCGAGAAACCTGCCCCTGAATGAGCGGAGGGAGATAAGAAAAATGATTTTGACTCAGTAGTCTGGTTTCAACCAAAATTATGTGAGAACTAATCATTTTCAAAGACAACTAGGTTGTGTAATGACTATCTGACTGTCTGCCCCTAAGTCAGAGGTTCTCACTTTGGCTTCACACTAGTGTCACTGGGAAGATTTATAAAATATTGATGCCTGTATCCCATCTCCCCTCCTGAGAGATTCTGGTTTACTAAGTCTGAAGCGTGCTGGGCCACAAGGGTTTTTAGTTTTCCTGTGCCTCTAGTGCATGGCCCAGGTTGGGAATCACTGCCCCAGGAAATTCCAGCTCTTACGGCTGAGGCTTCTAAACTAGGCGGGCCCCAGACTGTGACCCTCTACTGTGACTCTCTGCTCATGGATCCTGCAGGGCCCTATGGCAGGGAATGACCAGCTCAACCTTGAGCTAGTTGGTTGTTGGTCTTACTCAAAACCTGATCATGTTCTGATCCCATTCCTAGAACACAAAGGCTTTGTTTCCAAGTTCATCAAGAATTGCACTTCTCCTAGCCAATTATCAAGACTTTCCCATGTCAAGGTTTTATTACTGACAAATAAAATGATTCTGTCTCATCAACCAGCACCATTTGACTGAGCCTACTGAGCAGCAATCTTCAACCAGTGTGCCACGAGCATTTTTTTGAAGGTTCTTAAAAATATTTTATGTGTTTATTTTTAGAGAGAGAGGAAGGGAGGGAAAGAAACATCAATGTGAGCAAGAAACATCGATCGGTCACCTCTTGCATGCATCCCAACCGAGGACTGAACCTGCAACCCAGGTATGTGCCCTGACTGAGAATCGAACCGGCAGCCTTTCAGTTTGCAGAAGGATTCCCAAACCACTGACCTCACCAGTCAGGGCTGCCACAAGAATTTTTAAAACGTGCAATACCTGACTATTTAGTCAGGGCCACTGACCTCTTTTTCCCTTAGACTGTCAAATTAAAAAATGACAACAGAAAATACAATAGCTGTCCAGTGTGAATGAATCAAAATTATACCTATTTTTTATCGGATTGGCAAAAAATACAATTTTTGGTGTGCCGTAGAATTTTAGTAATTAGTTTATGTGTGCCATGGGATAAAAAAGGGTAAAAGCCGCTGCTGTAGAGCAAAAGTATTCTGCCCTCCCCTCGTATCTCTGAATAACATCCATGCCTCTGCTTGGTCCCAAATATTTATTCCCATCTCTCCTTTCAGGTTTCCCTGAAGCCACCCACACAGACTTCCAGTTATCTATATTTCAAATTCAATTTAGATATTCCAAGCCTTGGACCTTGTTTGGATCTTCCCTTAAAAGAATTCACATATTGTTTGTCCTTTCCCACTGTGACTTGAGTTCCCAGTAGGATAAAAGGCGTCAGGCACTCACCTTTCGCATGAGTTCATCCCAAATACCAAACGTTTGCTCTGTTCTAAAGTTTAGACCAATTTTCTTTGACCCACAGCCTTACTCATGTTCCCAGAGCCGTCTTCCCTTCTTTTTCCTCTCACCTGAATGACTACATCCTGAAGAATGAACTCTCCTGTGTCCAAAGACTTACATTTCAATTTAGAACAGTCAATTTCTCACATTTCTTAACCAGTTAAAACTACTCAGGCCATCCCTTTACAGCAATGGCTTAGAGAAAGCTCCCTAACCATAACATTGCTCTCCTATGAAGGGTTCTGAATCTGGGCCTGGGGCTTCGCGTATGGGCCTCCGAGGCCTGTGATGCCCTTCCCTCAGTTGTTATACAAATACATATGGTGAACATATGCACACTTCTCTGTCGGAAAGTCCATAATTTCCATAAGATCTTCAGAAGAGTCCCGAAGCAGATGAAAAGATGCTCAACCTCACTATTCCTTCAGAAAATGTAAATCAAAACCACAATGAGATACCACTTTATGCCCATTAGAATGGCTAATACTTTCTAAAATCTTTTTAATTAAAAATAAGGTTTGGCGAAGATGTAGAGAGAAATTGGAACCCTTGTGCAGTGCTGGCAGGAACAGAAAATGGCACAGCTGCTGGAGAAAACAATATGGCGGTTCCTCAAAAAATTAAACCTAGAATTACCGTATGATCCAGCAATGCCCCTCCTAGGTATAGACCCAAAAGAAAAGGCAGCATGGACTCAAGCAGATCTATGGATTCCCATGTCTCCAGCAGCATTATTCACAACAGCCAAAAGAGGAAACAACCCAAATGTCCACAGACAGGTAAATGAATAAACAAATGTAGTATAGCTATACAATGGAATATTATTTGGCCTTAAAAAGGAAGGAAATTTGACCCATGCTATGACATAAGTGAAGCCTGAAGACAGTATGCTTAGGAAATATGCCAGGCACAAAAAAAACAAATATTGTATGATTCCACTAATATGAGGTACCTTAAATAGGCACACCCACAGAGACAAAGTAGAAGAGAAGTTAGCAGGTGCCAGGGATGGGAAGTGGGAGGGGTGGGCAGTTGTTGTTCAGTGGTTATAGTTTCAGTTTGGGAAAATAAGAACGTTCTGGAGAGGGATGGTAGTGATGGTTGCACAGCAACGTGAATGTACTTAATGTCACTGAATTGTTCACTCAAAATGGTAAGTTTTATGTTGTGTATGTTTGATCACAATAAAAAAGAATCCTGAATCCCCCAAAATTATTAGCCTTCGCAGATATTCACAATATACATAATCACCCAAAGATTAATATAAAAGTTATATAAAATTTTTATAACTATATAAAAAGTTATCTTTTTAAATCAAAAGATAAACCCAGACAACACATAGAGAAAGAGGCAACAGATACAAACAGGCGACAGGAGGAAACAAATGTGGTCAGTAAAAAAGAAAAAAGGAAAGTAAACGAAATCAGTGGTGATGAGGGGAAACACCGGTTAAGACCATAGTGAGAGATCATTTTAAATGATTCAACTGGAAGGAATTTTAAAGTCTGACAATAGTAAGGGTTAGGGTGATAGGCTGCTATTAGGTATGTCAGTTAGTGCAGCTCTTAGGGAAATAATTTGCTATTCTCTCCTAAACAGAACAGTCTCACTCCAGCAATTCTACTCTTCGGTATCATATGAGATTACTGTTGAAGTTACACCAGAAGACATAAAAAAAGGTTCATAGCACCACTTATCACAACACTAAAACCTAGGGTATGATCACAACACCCATCAGTAGGATAGTAGATGAACAAAGTGTAGTCTGTTCATATAAAAGAATATTACTCAGTAATCAGAACAAATGAATTAAAACAACATGCAACATTACTAAACCATGGCAACATAATACTACGTGGAAAAAAGTTAAGTTCCAAAAGATTACACAGAGCAGGATATTGAAAATCACTAAATGTTTTTAAACATTTAATTTTTTAAAATATATTTTATTGATTATGCTATTACAGTTGTCCCCTCTTTTTTTTCTCCCCTTTATTCTTCTCCACCCTGCAGCCACCCTTCCCACCAGCATCTGCCCTCCCCTTAGTCCTTGTCCATGGGTCATACATATAAGTTCTTTGGCTTCTCCCTTTCCTATACTATTCTTAGCTTCTCCCTGTCTATTTTGTGCCTACCATTTGTGCTTCTTATTCCCTGTACCTTTTCCCCCATTCTCCACCCTCCCCCACCCCATTGATAACCCTCCATATGATCTCCATTTCTGTGATGCTGTTCCTCTTCTAGTTGTTTGCTTAGTTGGTTTTTGTCTTTCTTTTTTTAGGTTCAGTTGTTGATAGTTGTGAATTTGTTGTTATTTTACTGTTCATAGTTTTGATCATCTCCTTTTTCTTAGATGAGTCCCTTTAACATTTCATACAATAAGGGTTTGGTGAAGAGGAACTCCTTTAACTTTATTTTATCTGGGAAGCACTTCATCTGCCCTTCCATTCTAAATGATAGCTTTGCCAGATAGAGTATTCTTGGATGTAGGTCCTTGTCTTTCACGACTTTGAATAGTTCTTTCCAGCCCCTTCTTGCCTTTAAGGTTTCTTTGGAGAAATCAGCTGATAGTCTCATGGGAACTCCTTTGTAACAGCCTCCTTTTCTCTTGCTGCTTTTAAGATTCACTCCTTATCTTTAATCTTGGGTAATGTAATGATGATGTGCCTTGGTATGTGCTTCCTTGGGTTCAACTTCTTTGGGACTCTCTGAGCATCCTGGACTTTCTGGAAGTCTATTTCCTTTCCAGATTGGGAAGTTCTCCTCCATTATATTTTCAAATAAGTTTGTAATTTCTTACTCTTCCTCTTCTCCTTCTGGTACCCCTATGATTCGGATGTTGGAGTGTTTAAAGTTCTCGCTGATGTTCCTAGGCCTCTCCTCATTTTTTTGAATTCTTATTTCTTCATTCTGTTCTGGTTGAATGTTTATTTCTTTCTTCTGCTCCAATCATTGATTTGAGTCCCAGTTTCTTTCCCCTCACTGCTGGTTTGCTGTATATTTTGCTTTATTTCACTTTGCATAGCCTTCGCTTTTTCCTCCATTTTGCAACCATACTCAACCATTTTTGTGAGCATCCAGATTACCGGTGTTTTGAACTCTGCATCTGTTAGGCTGGTGATCTCTTCATCACTTAGTTCTATTTTTGGAGCTTTGATCTGTTCTTTCATTTGGGTCATATTTTTTTTGTCTCAGTGTGCCTGTTAGTTTGAGGGGCAGAGCTTTAGCTATTCGCCAGAGCAAAACAACCCACATCACTGCTTTGTGGGGCTGTATGTGGGGGAGGGGTCAGAGAGGGAACAAGGCCACTTGCTTGGCTGTTGGCCAGCTTTCAGTTACTGCCCCTGCTACCCACAAGCAAATTGGGCCCTTCTGGTGCTGATTCCTGGGTGGGTGGGTTTGTGTACATTCCAGGACCCTGTGGGTCTCTCCAGTGAACACTCCTGTGAGGCTGGGAGTTTCTCCTGCCACTGCAACCCCCACAGGTTTTTACTGACAGAAGTTTGAGGCTTTCCTTTCCCTCACTGGAAACCTGGGTTGCATCGTCTCTCTCACTTCCCAGTTGTTCCTCCTGGTTTATCCACACGCAAATGTGGGACCGCCCGGTCTGCCAGCGGCTGCCTTGCCCCGCCTGGTCCGCCAGCTACAGCCTTGCCACATGCCTTCCACTGAGCTGTCTGTCTCCGCCCCTCCTACCAGTCTGAATGAATGTTTCTTCTTTAATTCCTTGTTTGTCAGACTTCCATACAGTTTGATTTTCTGACAGTTCTGGTTTGTTTTTTTAATTTGTTGTTGGCCCTTTTTTGGTTGTGTGAGGAGACAAAGTGTATCTACCTATGCTTCCGTCTTGGCTGGCTGTTTTTAAACACTTTATAGGAAAACATACAGATTCGAGAAAATGAAATAAAAAGAAAAGCAAAGAATGCCCTGGTCAGTGTGGCTCATTGGATTGAGCACCAGCCTGTGAACAAAAGAGTCACCAGTTTGATTCCCAGTTAGGGCACATCCCTGGGTTGCAGGCCAGGTCCCCAGTAGGGGACGTGCTAGAGGCAACCACACATTGATGTTTCTCTCTCTCTCTTTCTCCCTCCCTTCCCCTCTGTCTAAAAATGGATAAATAAAATCTTTTTAAAAAAATAAAAGCAAAGAAATGATGAACCCAGAATCCAGGATGACGGTACGTACCCCAGGCTAAACAAGCAGAAAGACAGGATCGGGGGTATTCACATAGATGTCCCTCATTGTTAAGGCCCCAGGTTTATGGATGTTTACTACATTGTCATCAACAAATTAACAAACAGTAGGAGGCAGCTCCTGCATGTCCCAATGACATAAATTTGTCATGGACTACAGGTTACAACTAACGCCATCCTATGTACTAGAGGCATTTTAAGGAAGAACAAAAACCAAAGGGAAAGAGTGGCTTTTCTAGGTATATTAATTTTAAAAAAGGACAATTCTCTTTCTAAAAGAAATTCTGCTTCTAGCTTTTTTAAATGGTCGTTCTTTAGAAGACGGACAAATCAAATACTAGAATAATACCATTAAAGGAAAACCACTATATGATCATATAAATTTACACTTAAAAACATGGATGGGGGGACTAATCACATGAGAAAGAAGTCCAAAGCTACCTTATTACACGGTTAAGTACCATCATTTATTTAAACCCGAATTCCATGTTTATTTAAATCCAAATTCCATGTATAAAACTTTAATTTACCCAAAATCCCAGGTATTCAATTTAAGAAAAATTCTATGGGATATTCAAAAGTAATCTGGAAAAGAGGGAGCCCCAGTCTAACAAGTAAGAGAAACACTGAAGGCTAAATAAAAACATTTATTTGGATATAAAATACTAAACCAGTTTCTTCTTCCCAGAGGGCTTCTTTGAGCTCTTTACATGCTAGTGTGCACTGCAACCACCAAGAGGGGATTGTAGTGTCTCCCAAGGGTATCTGTCCACAGAACCATTTTTGCAGAAAGCCAGTCTCCTGCCTACAGAACACACTTGCGAACTGCTGCTGCTGTTGATTTTTTAAGCATGTTCACAAGGACAATGAAGGAGGGAAGCCTCACCAATCAGACATAAAACAAAGCAAACAAAAGAGAAGACAGCACACCAGCCACCTTCTCTCATGGCTCTTCGCGGTCTCCAGGGCGCCTGCTGGGCCTCAGCCGTTGCTGAGAAGGCTTGTGCACAAGGCAGGTGCTCATTTATAAGGAGTTCCTCCAGGGCACATTTTTGGCAGTTGTACCCCATCTGTTTGAAAACTTCAAAGAATATTTATTTGCTGGATTCCCTACCAGATGACTTCAACAAAAACTGTCAAGCTTTTTACAACTACATGTAGCTCACAAAATAATAATGGATAAAAAGTCGACTGGTGTATAGGGTGGTCAACAGCATCCATTAAGCATTTACTATTTAGAATGCTTGAGAGGGCTGGTTGGATGTTCCAAGAAAAATGAGTGAATCTCACTTTCAGTGATTATAGTTGTTTATCACCAATAACGAATATACAGGGTGGGGCAAAAGAAGGTTCAGTTGTGAGTACATGCAACACAGAGTTTATTCTTGTATTATTATTTATTAATTCTTATATTATTTTCCAGATGAACAACTGTAAACCTACCTTTGCCCTGCCCTGTTTATGTCATTTACAGTCGATTCAACTAGATTTAGGGGATGAACGGGTGTAAAATGTGGAGTTACAAGCTATTTAGAAAGATAGGACATGTAAACTGCTTTAATACTATAAGAAGAGAATGACTGATATATACAATAAGTACTCTGTTAGAATGGCTATTATCCAAAAGACAAAGACACCAAGTGTTGGCGAAGATGTGGAGAAAAGGGAACCTTGATGCAATGTTAGTGGGAATGTAAATTGATGCAGCAATTATGTAAAACAGCATGGAGATGCCTCAGAAATTATAAATAGAACTACCACATGATCTATAAATCCCACCTTTGGATATTTACCTAAAGAAAATGAGATCACTGTCTTAGAGAGGTACCTGCACTCTCACGTTCATTGCAGCATTATTCACAACAGCCGGCGTATGGAAACAACCTGAGTCTCCACTGATGGATGAACGGACAGACTGCTGTAGGTAGGCAGGTAGGTAGGTAGGTAGGTAGGTAGATATAGTTAGATAGATATATACAGATGTTATTCAGCCTTTAAAAAGGAGATCTTATACTTACAACAATGTGAATGAACATGGAGGACATTATGTTAAGTAAAATAATACAGACATAGAAGGAAAAATACTGTATGATTTCACTGTATGAAATCTAAAAAAGTCAAATTCATAGAAATAGAAATTAGAATAGTTGTTACTAAGGGCAGGAGGATGGAGGAAATGGAGAAATGTTGGTCAGTGGGTATAAAGTTTCAATTACGTAAGATGAATAAATTCTAGAGATCTAAGGTACATCATGGTAGCTAAGTTAATATGGTATCATACACTAAAAAAAAAGGTTAACTATGTGAGATGATGGGTATGTTAATTAGGTTGGCTGTGGTAATCATTTCACAATGAATCCATATATCAAAACATCATGTTGTACAAACATAAACAATTTTTATTTACCAAAAAAAGAGGACTGTAGGACATTAAGAAATATGAAAGTTTCGGAACCTAGAGACTGTTGAGGATGGACTCATGGAAGAAGTAAGACATCTCAGGCTACAGGCCAAAGGAAGGACAATGGAAATTCAATCAGAGGGGAAGATATACAGGGTATGGCATTTAGGTGAAAGGGCACCTGCGCACGCACAGGAAGGAAGGAGCAGATGCCACCAGCAGACCAATTTGAGTCAAAGAACTCACACATGAACACTGCAGCTACACCTCCCCTGATGGCCACATGCACTGTGTTTGTAACAGTTAAAAAGAGGGCAGAGAAGGTATGATTCTGGACCTGGAGGTGTTGCAGGGGCTTCCTGGCATACCCAGCAGCGCCCTGATCATGGCAGAAGGAGCAGCACCTTTGGCCGTCTGGTTCTCCAGAGTGGTTTTGGAGTCATTCCTGGAAGCTCAGCCCAGAATCTGTTTTCAACCCTGCCAATGAGTCTGTGAGCTATCTACTGCACTTCATAAATCCTTTTGTGTTTAAACTAGCGATAGGGGATTCTAATGTCTACAACTAAAGCCTCGTCCGATACAAATGTAAACTGTGGCACAATGTGAATTTAAAAATGTGTTGGATATAAAGAATGCAAGTGCATGTACGGAGCCTGCACACCCCTCTGTGGGCCATGGGAAATTGTGCTTCGGAAAATGCTCTGACTCTAAGGGTACATAGTAGGCCCTCAGGCTCACTCGAGAGAATTTACTCTGTCCTCACTGGAAAAGTACATTTCTGATGAAAACCAGGGCTTAAGAATAAGTGTTTTTCCTTAAGAGAATGTATTAAAACAGCTTTTTAAAAATCAGTACAAATCCCTTATCAATCCCTTTTTGAAAGAGTTTACTTAGCTCTAGTGCTCATCATCTGTTTCTGCACCAGCTGTGGAAAAGGGTTTTATGGAAGTCCAGCGCACAGATCCGGGCATGTTTCAAAATAATATCCCCCACCAGTATAGAATATGACATAAGTACCGGGATTTTTCCAAGTCATAAAAATCTCCCCATCGATCATGAGGAAATGTGACAAAGGACAGAAGAGTCATGCATAGACATGGATATTTTAGAAATTTGTTATCAATTTTGGAAGGGGTGTGAAATATCAATGATTAGATAAGCAAAAGTCTTTAAACTATTGGAAGAGAAATGATTGAGGATCGGGAAATATTATTTGCATCCTAGTAAAATCAAAGTGGTTATAAAAAGAAACAATATAGCGGAGAGCTGTATCTTGCACACATATCAGTCTAGAGACACAGATCATCAAAAATAAAATAAAGTCCACTGCTGTGGATATAAATAAATGCATGTCAATGACTTAGCTTCCATATAAACTGGGGGACTGCTGTAATTCTGTCCCGAGGGCCTCAGCCAGAGAAACAAATGTCAATGACTGGCTATGTCTGGGCACCCACTAATAAATCCTCAGTGAGACAAGACCAGACGAATTAACCTAAATGAGAATTCTCCACAGAGGGCTGGGGAAGACTGAACCGAGACAACCAGCCTGAGCTACGCTGTTTGCTCCCTGGCGTGCAGAATTACATGTCCTTACGTGGTTCTGATGTTAAAATGCCCTTCAGGGCTCCAGTGTGGAAAATAAGCTGGTTTGCCTTTGCACTAACATACATCTCATTAGACTACAGGGTAATTTGTAAGTAATTTAACAAGCACACGACTAATTTTCCAGTTCCTTTTTGATCTTAAGCAGATGGCAGATCTATAAACAGCGTGTCATTCTTTACTGTTGCATAGCACTTAATTACGTTAAGTAATTTTTTTTTTAATCCTCACACGATGATATGTTTATTGATTTTGGAGAGAGAAGAAGGGTGGGGAGAAAGAGAGAGGGAAAAACATCAATGTGAGAGAGAAACATCCATCGGTTGCCTACCATACACACCCTAATCGGGGATCAAACCCACAACCTAGGTATGTGCCTTGATCAGGAATCAAACCATCCACCTTTTGGTGTAAGGGACAATGCTCCAACCAACTGGGCCACCCGGCCAGGGGAAGCAGTTTTATTAAAACCCCAAAAAATAATTTAGAAGTATTTAAGTTCTTCAGATAATTAAATTCCGAACAAGAGATGTTGTATCTCACATCTAAAGCTGGCTTTCCTGCCAAATCCCTTCAGGTGCAATGCAACCTGATCCCCCATTCCAGAAACAGATGGGAAACACTACCTTGAATCACTAAGAGTGTGCTTTGGGGATTCCCACTCCCCAGACATGACTCAAGTCAACCGGAGTAGCACAAAGAGCAAGATAGTGTGAATTCTTATTAAGAATGTTAGGTCAGGCGTTAGAAGACCTAAATTCCAGCTCCCATTCAGACTCTAACATACCATGTGGTTCCCTCCCTCTCTCTCTCTCTCTCTCTCTCTCTCTCTCTCTCTCTCTCTCTCTCACACACACACACATACACAAATTGCTTATCTGTAAAAATTAACTGAATTTAACCAAGAGGGTACAAAATTCTCTTACAGGCCAATGATTCTTAAACGCCTTCAAAAGTCTTGTAAGGGGAAAAATTTTATCAGATTCTAATATATTAATGTATATATTATATAATATACAGTGTATATAACAGATAGCATTATATAATGTAATCTACAAGATAATACATGTACTAATATATTTGTGTATAATTCTACAAGCTCCTTGCATGAGTACATATTTATGTTGATCAACAGTGAATAATATCCTATGCATCTATTCACTAAATTACACACAGAGACACAATTTTAAAATTTGAGGCCAACGGGGCTATAACAACCGACTTTGCCCACCGAGTGTGCCAAGAACTCACCAGAGTTGACCAGCACGAACATCTCTTTCAGGCTGTACAATAGCCTAAGGTCTTAGTCACCAGGACTTCCAGAGCCCCTCAGAAGCTACATCCAGTGGCCAGCAGGCAGCAGAGAAAAGAGAGCTTTCCCAAATTTGGCACTCCAGAGTGCCTGCCATTCCAGGGTCCAAACTCTCGCCCGGCCCATATTCTCGGCTTCTGTATTCTTCCAGGTGAGCCTACCTGATTCCAATGACCCATGAATCTAGGTCTAAGCCATTAAACCTGTAATATAATGGGGGCTTATTCTGTACCTTTGCTTAATGGAACATTCGTCAATGTTCGAATTCACACACACTCACACACACCACTGTCTTTTGATAGCCGTGACTAAATGTTCAGCTCTATGCCTGCGTTTTAAAACAGGAAAAGCTGAAGTGAACGCTTCCATTAACAACGACATCATGATGCCATAGGTTGATTACAAATATTCCCCCAAGAGCAACCATAAGCCTGTTTTGCCCAAGCATTTGGTTAGTAGGGATCCTTACGACACTGCCTGCAAGGCAAACAGAGGTATTTCCTCTCTAACCCCTGCCATTCCTCTCACTTGACATGCTGTTTGTTTTCAGTAGAGCAAGGAAGAGAATATTAATGCTGTCGCCCAAGTTATCATCAACAGGAAGTAAAATTTATGCACATGGTCACAATCTTGTGGGGAAACTACCATGAGCAATGGATTATAAAAGGTCACTGAAAAGCCACCTTCCAAAATCAAGCAGGTTTTGTTAAAAAGCACTTCTCATTTTTCTCTTATTCCTAAAAACCAACACTTCACCATCTACCTCCCTCCCAACCCCCCTAATAGCCTATCCATCTGTAGAATAAGAGAGCTAAACACAATTTGTAGTATATTTCTCTCTACTTGTGGGAAATTGGATTTTAATATGAACCACTTTTCCTCATCTTAAAATCTGCTTAAAAAGGCTTCTGAAGACATAGGTGGGGTGTGATAACAGACCTCCAGGATGCCGCTGGAGTTGGTAAGCTTCAAATATCACAGTAGTTGTTAGGCTCTCAGCAAACACATTTAATGCAACAAATATTTACTGAGCACTCCCCCTGTGGCAGACTCGGGAACGCAGATGTCCTAGGAGAGCCTTTGATCAGTCAAGTGGGGGAAGAGAGATTTAATCAAATATTCCTCTGTAGAAGGCACGATGATGAAAATATGAACTAGCACAGAGGGGAGAACAATTAAGCACTTCAGGGAGAATGTGAAGAGAACTCCTAGGGCTGACTAAACAACAGAGGGACTTGGGGGAGAAGGGCAGACTCAAGGATCCAGCACCCCAAAAATAACAAAAATTGTACCAAACGTCCTCACCAGAAGCTTCCTGTGGGTTAACCACCCATCACAGCAATATAAGACTAGGTCAAAATAAATTTTCATTCAAGTTCCAGTCAAGAACAACAGAGGTTGAACTTTCACCAACATTATATTCCAGTCAGAATATAAATAGGCCCCAAGCTATTACCTCTGACAATTTTTCCTATCACTAATATCACATCTGGCTGTAGCAAAACATATACTGCTTTTGCTTCCTTTTGAAAGAAGCACACTTAACCACTGAGGTTTTTCTACAGTTCTATTACAGTTACATAGTTTACACAAGACTAAATAATTGGCAACAAGGATGCACAAACATCTCAGTGATAGGCTCTTCTTCAACTCAGCTGCAGAGGGAACACACCAGTACACAAAAGGAAGGAAAGGTAGACAAGTATTTTGCTTGGATCCCCTTGAAAACACCTCACTCTGCATTCAGTCCTGAGCTAACGCTAATTCCACATGGCTCCACTGACTTAACCACCTTTCAATGCAGATTTAGTCATGGGCACCACTCAAATCCAAGTGGAAACTGATCAACGGTGAAAGGAAACACTCATCTGCTTAAAACGATGGATTAGGACACATGGGATCACAAAAGAAGACAAATGGTCAATGAAGCCAAGAGCAGCATGTCTATAATTTAGAAAAGGGGATGCCTGTTTTCTAAAAAACTCAACTCAATACTTTTGCTCTCCTTATATTTGAATCATTCTCCTCACTTTATTCCACACTCAAAACTCACTTTCTCCACGAAGACTTCTCTGGCTATTCACAGAGGTCTACCCACACCATGGTACCATTTTCTAAGAGCAGGCACCGCACCTCACTCAAATCTCCTTCCCACTCCCCAAACATACTGGACCATCCTCATCACTCCCACTAAATGTCTGACTAATTAAAGAACATGAATGGAAAATGAAGCAGGCTATGAGAGACTGAATAGATTGTCACATCATCAGAACGCCCCCACCCTCCTCCCCACATTTTCCCCTCAGCTGGGTCTCAGCCCCTTAGACATGGATGGGTATTTTTTAAATAACGGGAGGAACTTCTGCTCAGGTCCCTGGCCATTTCAACAGTCCTTTCAAATAGCCCGGCTGTGGCCCATGGCAGAAGCCCACAGGTCCCATATCAGGTAAGCAGAGGAGGAAGGGAAGAAAAAAGGGATTCCAATTTCTGTACTATGGGGTCTTGGCACCACATTTTAGGGCCATTTGAGAGATGGGCATTTAAAAAATAAACTAACATAAGCTCATCATGAAACTCAGCAAAACCACCTCAACAGTCTGGCTGCCCACACGATCAAAGATGCCATTTCCCTCTGTCTCAGACATTGCGTCACTGGTCTTCTATACAGCCATATTGAACTCACCGCTTTTTAAATTATGCATTTCAATTCAGCTTTTAATAGCTGTAGAAAAATGTTTTATAAAAGCTGCTGTTTAAAATAATAATGCTATTAAAAATGTTTAAGTAAATGCTATTAAAAAGATAGCTCCTGGCATTTATCTTTCAGGTAGATAATTCGCTAATCAAAATCTCAGTAAATGAAACAACCAATATAATAAACACAAAGAAACAAGGGGGCTCGTGTCTTACATTCAGCCTCCCCAAGTCAGACACCCCCAGTCGGCCAGGTCCCTGAGACTTCAAAGACAAGAGGGCAGCCAAACTCTGTTGCAATCCTAATAAATACGATGTATGTTTCCTGCCCAGATTCTCATTTCCCAAACTCTAAACTTCGCTAATGCCCACCCTCTTTTCACTTTCTACCACCTTGCTCTTCATCTGCTCACGGTGCCTTTCCCCACCGTCAGCACTGGAACGGCAGAAACCCCCGCCAATCTGTCCGAAGCGCTAGGCCACCGGCGGGAGAGCTCACCCAGAGATGGACACTCCTGGGAAAGGCTGCAATGGGAGAAACAAACAGGCCTTTTTCTAACTTCCTTTTGCAGTTCTACATTCTATAATGGAATTAAATGTTAATCTATTTGGCACAAAAGAGATCTGGAGAATGTAGGAGACAGGAATACTAGAAAAACAAAATTCTTTTTGAAAAAAAGAATGCCTTTAATGAGCTTTGTATAATTTACAGACTGATTAACGAGTTTGTGAAAGACCCAGTTTGGTTTTCTTTCTCTCTCTCTCTCTCTCTCACACACACACACACACACGCGCGCGCACACACAGCTCCTGTTCTTGCCAGTAGCAGCAGTTTAGGGAGCAAGCATAACAAAGTGGAAAATGCATGGGACGTCCTGAGCCCATCATTTCATGAGATGCTTTGTTTTTCAAAATTCAATGTCAAATGACTTTGATGGTCACCACACATATATTTTATTCTTGGAAAATCACAATGTAAATAGCATAAGGAAAAGTCCTGCCTTTAAAAAAGGTGGGGAGAGATTTATTTCAGCCTGCATCTCTCATGAAATCCCTTTTTTAGCAGAATACCTAGAATATTTCAGGAAATCCAGTTGCAACTAATTTGCATCCTCTTGGCTACCTGGATTACAGCATTTGAGCACAGGAACTGTAGATCAAAGGAAACTTGGTAATTAGTGCACTGTTCCCCCGGGGATAAGAGGGGAGGGTTGCAAGAACAAATTGAGCCCTGATCACGAAAACACCATAAATATAACTGGAGACAATACAAAGATGATGCTTGCAGGTTTCCTGACTCCCTGACTCTTAAAGTTTTCTTACAGGGGCCTGGGGGATCATGTACTCTGAGGAGTCTGGTCCAGCAGGCACTCAAACCCTGCCTGAGAGATGACGCCTCAGGACATGGTAGCCAGTGACACCCCCCACCCCACATTCATCTCAGTGAGAGACACCACTCACGTAGAGCATACCGCGGACAGCATTCCCAGTCTGTGGTAAACACCAGGGGACACTTGTCTGGGAGGTTCTGCCATATCAGCAACTCCAGAAGCTTCAGTCAACCCTTGTCCTTCCACACAAATCCTCGTGGGGACAACACAATGGAAAAAGGAAGGTCGGCCAAGAAAACCACCTTGGAGGCCTCCTGACCCCGACCCCTGGGAGGAAAGCGATTACATTACACTCAGTCAGGAAGTGGTATTTTGAGCTCTCCTCTTCTTAACTGGATATAGCTGCCTGGAAAAGTTCTACTCGGCAAAGTGAATTAACATGCATCTGAAACACCAAATTCAGGAGGGAGGTGACGCTGGGATGGGAAAAAGAAATGGGAAGGGACAGGCGTCCACGGGAAGGCTGTGTATTTATGATGCTTTGTAACCTGTTTGTTAATGTGCTGCTTCTCAAGCTGGATGGCAGGTCACGGTGTTTGTTATTATCTATTGTGTATGTATTTGTGAACTATAACATTTAATTTTTAATATAAAAATGTATATACATCATACTCGGGGCTCTCAAGGAAATATATCTAACATACACCAAGAGTAAATCATGAGTTCTGTCATTCTTCCAGGTCGCTCCAGGACAATCCAGCCCTAAATTAACTAATGCCCTAAATTGAAGATGATTTTATTAAAGCCTCTTCCCACTGGAACCTGAAGCTGATACACAGAGGGCCTTAAACAAAAAGATGACAACCATCCCATGAGTCCTGGTTGACATGGAAACACTTTGAGGAGGAAATGGTAATAAACCAGATTCAAACCATCCATTAAAAATCCCATCTTGCCCTGGCTGGAGTGGTCAGTGGGAAAGAGAATCATCCCATAACTGAAGGGTTGCAGGTTCAATTCCTGGTCACAGCAGGTGCCTAGGTTGCAGATCTGATCCCCGGTCCAGGCACATACAGGTGGCGACCAGCCAATGTTTTTCTCACATCAATGTTTCTCTTAAAAAAGAAAAGATGATAGATAGATAGATAGATAGATAGATAGATAGATGATAGATAGATAGATATAGATATAGATATAGATATAGATATAGATATAGATATAGATATAGATATATCTCTCCTCAGAAGAGGATTTTTAAAAAAAAGTCTCATTGGGCTATAAACATGGCATGGGGGTTGGTTTGATTTTTTTCTCCAAAAACTGGTCCCAAATGCATTGCATCAAACTGAACTTTTCTACTGAGTCCCTTAAAAATATCTAGATTCCATAACTTTCCAGTCACTCACAGGTATTAGAACAGGCTCTTGTAGGTATTTCAGACTCAGTCCTACTCAGTTAAAGAGCTCAATCCCAAACTCAAACCTAGGCCTTTGACTCCAGCAGCACAGTGTAGAAGGGTTCCTTCCACCCCTGGCCCTCATTTCTGCCCCTTGACTGGCCACCAGTGCCTCTGGAGGACCAGAGCCCCAGTGCTCAGCATTAATGCATTCGTTGAAAGGTTCTGCTGGGGATTCCCCTCCACTCTGTTCCAAGATGCAGGCGCTCCAGCTGTGTGTCCACCTCCCCTACCTCCACCATCCACGACAGTTCACCTGGGTCCCCGGCCTCACGGGCCACTCAGTTCCAGCTCAGCCACATTCCCAGTAACCCAGTTGATGAATGGAAAGAAGAAAAAGAAGGAGAAAACAAAAAGGGGGAAAAAAGAAGGAAAAAAGACAACCGACAGATATAACAAAATATAAATGCTTGAATTTTGACAAGTTTGCATGTCAAGCTTTCCTGGCATAACTCAGTCAACAAGTTCATAAACTGGTATTTTAAAAGCAAGAGACCATCTTCCAGACAATGAATTAATTTACACTGTGTTCCCCAAATACAGTGCATGCTGCATGATGAGTACCCAAGATAATTTTAAGTGGTATACAAACTTCTTTTAATGTAAAATCATGGTTTCACAACATAAAATCTCCAATTTAAAAAGTTGGCTTATGCCATTGAAAGAAAAATACCAAACAACTGTACAAATGATATGAAACCATGTAAAAGTTGTGAAAATGGCAGAACTATGACTGAAGTTTGAGAAGCTGATGAACTACAACACATCTACTGTTCTTTGTCAAGGACACTAGCTAGTGTTTTGTCATTAACCTTTACTTATGTGACGAGAATAGTACTCTCGGTCTGGCAAAAACCCAACCTTTCCATCCTCAACCAACTTTGTACCTTAAAATAAGATAAAGCAGAGCTTCCAAATTTTCAAGAAGTAATCATTAAAATATTTATTCCTAGATACTCCCCCTTATCTTGGATCCACTGAAAACAGTGAATCTGCATTTTTAACAAATGCCCTGTTATTTCTACCCGTGGGAGATTTGCAATGTAAGGACAGAAAGTATATCTATATAAGTTCCAAATGATGGCAGAAAAATAATAGTTGAGGAAAAAGAAGATTTAGGAAAAATGGGGTGATTTCTCCAAGTTTGACACTTCAAAGCTGGTTACTATGAATGAAGAATGCATTTAACCAGGATCCGTAGTACACTGGGTTTTGCAAAACTAAAAATAAACAAAACAAAGCACAGTGTGCTTATAAAATGTCATAGGTAGCAATGCTTGAGTTCAGTACAAGCTTGAGGGAATTCTGTACAATAGTTTTTCCATTTGTATTTCAGTCCACATACCAAAAGATGTGAACTCAAATTGCGCAGGTGGATGATGAAATTACAATTTTTTTTTAATTTATGAGCACCTGCGCCCAAAGGATCTCAAGGAGAATTAGCGTTGTAAGAACAAATGTTAAAAATGAAGTAGAAGTCCAATCTACTGAGAAGCAAAGCATCCAAGTAAATTCCAAAGTGGGACTAAAGCCTAAAGATAAAATATTTTGCACAATCTCCCAAATTATACCTAAGTGGCATGACAGAAATAGTTTAAAATTCCAACATTATTTTAAAATGTTGGAATTTTTCAGTGCAAAGGATTTGGTATGGAAAAACCATTTACTACCATGGCAGGCTTACCATCAGGTCTGCCGTATTAGCTTTCCAAACAGAGTTTTGAGATGGGTTATAATATGTGGCTCATGTATGATAACTTTAAGTGGTAATACCCTTGTAGATTTACTGGGTCTTCAGTTTTTATCACCAAGATGCAAAAATCTTCCTAAAACAGGTAGAGTTGGTGAAGTTGATGATCATGTCTGTTACTGACCCTGAGCTCCATCAGGGCACCGAAGCAAACTCTTTGGGCTCACTCTGAACAAAGAAACTTATGTTCACATTAAAGATCTGCATATAAGTGTTTATAGTAGCTTTATTCATAAATGCCAATACTTGGGAGCAACCAAGATGTTTGCCAATAGGTTAACAGACTTTAAAGTATGGCACATCTAGACAATAAAATATTATAAGAAGAACTTAAAAAATTAAATTAAATTTTTAAAAATTTCTATATCAGAATAAAATAAAATAAAAATAAAATATTTATTATTCAATGATAAAAAGAAATGAGCTGAAGGGAGTCAAAAAGTATAAACTTCTAGTTATAAAATAAATGTCATGGGGATGTAATATACAGCATAGTGACTACAGTTAACAATACTCTATTATATATTTTATATATATAAGATATATATAAAATATTATATATTTTATATATATTATATATAAGGCTAAAAGAGTAAGCCTTAAAAGTTCTCATCACAAGAAAAAATTCTGTAACTATGTGAGGTGACAGGTATTCGCTACACTTATTGTGGTGAGCATTTCACAATATGTACAAATAGCAAATCATTACATTGCACAAATGAAACTAATATAATGTATGTCAGTTACACCTGAATTAAAAAGTTAAATTAAAAAAATAATAAATAAATAAAATATGCTTTTCAAAGAAAGAGAAGGCAGGAAGGAAGGAAAGAAGGAAGGAAGGTTAGAAGGAAGGAAGGGAGGAAGGGAGGAAGGAGCTATCAATCCACAAAACAAACCATAAGGAACCTTAAGTGCATATTGCTAAGTGAAAGACGCCAATTTAAGAAGGCTACAGAATGTTCGATTCTAACTGTACAACAACCTGGAGAAGGCAAAACTATAGGGACAGCAAAAAGATCAGTGGTTGCAAAGGATTTGAGGAGAGGAAGAGAGGAATGAATAGGTAGAAAATGGGGTTTTTAAGGGCAGCGAAACTATTCTATATGATACAGTAATGGTGGATATATGACATTGGACATTTGTCAAAACCCCTAACACCACACCACACAGAGTGAGCCCTAACATAAACTACAAATTTCAGTAATAATGTATTAGTATTAGTTCATCAATTATAACAAATGTACTATACTAATGAAATATGTTAATAACAGGGGGAGTGGGAGCTGAAGAGGAAAAGATGGAAATTCTGTATTTCTGCACAATTTTTCTATATGTATACTCATAAAACTACTTTAAAAATAAAGTATGTGTATTTTATTTAAACAATCCTCAATGTCCATTTCCTAGCATTTCCAGAGCTGTCAGCACGTATACAATGTATGCGGGTGCACACACACACACACACACACACATTGTCAATACGGGGTGTGACCACACTTTGAAAACTATTGATCTATAGACTCATTAAAGGTAAAACCTCTAAAGGAAATCACTCTTTTTGCACTCATGTTCATTGCAGCATTATTCACAATAGCCAAGAAACCTAAGTGTGTCCAACAATAGATAAATGGATAAAGAAAATGTGATATATACAGAGTATTATTCAGCCATAAAAAAAGGGAATCCTGACCTTTGTGACAACGTGGATAAACCTTAAGGGCATTATGCTAAGTGAGATAAGACAGGGAAAGACAAATATTCTATGGTCTCACTTACATGTAGAATCCAAAAAAAAAACAAAAAAACGTTGAACTTACAGAAACAGAGAGTAGATTGGCAGTCAGGGTCTGGGGTACGGAGGGGGCAATGAGAGATGTTGATCAAAGGGTACAAACTGCCAGTTATGAGGTGAATACATTCTGGAGATTCGATATACACCTTGGTGACTAGAGTTAACCACACTGTACAAGTTGAAGGTTATGAGAGTCGATCTTAAATGTTCTCAGTTAAAAAAAAAGAAAAAGGTAATTATGTGAGGCGATGCACGTGTTAACTAAAAAAAAAAAATGTTCTTTTAAAAAGGTAAGGCTCCTCTGTCTCACAGGGATTTTTCTTCTCTCCATCTCTACTGCTGTGATGTAAACACAGGAGGCCTAATGTATGTTTGCTGAATGGCTGAGTCAATTAATTAGTCAATGCAATTGGCTAAAAAGGTTGCAGAATTAATACATCTTTGGACTCTAACAAGATGCAAATATCTAGAGACAACAAGATACAAATTTGGAAGAAAGGAGGCATGCAGAGAACACAAGTTAGCTTCTCTCTAGCATTTTATAATTTACAGTTCAATGCTTTATAATCATTTGTCAGTTAATTATTAGGCACACTATTGGGAGACATAACAAAGAAAGGAAGCATTAAACTGAAATTCCTTACCTATAATGATTGGGTTTATTTCTTCAACTAACTTGCAAAGTATGTGAGAAATATATTATGTCCAGATCAAAATTGTCAAAACCAGACTAATCTAGTTTATTCCAATGTTTATCAGACAATATTAAAAGACACTAAACAATTGTTTTTCTATCATTGCTGTTCTGTAGATCTTATACAACTAAAGATTTTCCTTTGGAAATTCGGCTTAAAAACTGCATTTCTTTACATATCACAGGAATCAGCAAATATCTGTTGAAAGGTGAAGATGAGGCAAAACCCCTTATTTTACATATAAGGTACCACATTAATTTTTCAGAGAGCAGAACTACATCCTGAAATTTTCATAAATGCGGAATGTGCTTTCATGGGAGATCACAATGCATCATGGTCATACAGCTGAGCTACCAGGCTAGAGGCAATTGCTTACTGGCATAATTAGCTATATTTTTCTATAGGAAAATGATGCACATGTGCCAATAATTACATTATACAAAACTATGCATTTTAAACCACGCAGTAATGTTAGAATACTGCAGCGTATACCCACCACGAAAATGCGTACTTGCTGCCTCTGGGTGATAAGGTGATTGCTCTGTAACAAGCGGCAAGGCAGCCACATCTCCTATTTGTTCTTGGAAGGAATGCCTTCTTATTGTTAGTGAGGCTTCGTTTCCATCCCTGCAGCCAGTGCCCACATTGAGAGATGCATCTGATTAAGTGACTCCCTGCACTTAAGGGGAGAGAAGGAAAACCAATTCCAAGTTTAACATGATCCTTTTTCCTCTGTAATGAATTTACCTCCTCTTTCCTGCTCCAGTTCTAAATGAGGTACAATTTCAATCGAGCACCGAAATTTGTTACTTAGGGAAGCAACCTCTCTCAAGTGCCTGAATCATTAACTTGTTTTATTTATCTTTTCATCTGCCTGGCTCTGGAAAGGATTAAGATAGAAAACATTAACTGTTTCTAGGTAGGAACCTGGGGGGATGGCTCACAAGACTGGGCAGTGTCAACTGGGGAGAATGTATGTCAATCTTTTTAGAAGAAAAAGGTAAGCGCTTCAGCCAGCAAAATCAAGCTTATACAGGAATAGCAGGGGGACTGCAATTCAGGACAGGCAAGCTCTGGCGAACCGTAGGCAAGTCCTCGGAACAAAGAAGACGAGCCATTGTTTTATAGAGAAAAGCAAGAAGTTGGGTGGCGGGAGGGTGTTTGGAACAAAACCTCATTGGAGGAAAATGAGAAATTGAAGTGCTGGCAGCTTTTCACTGGCTGCAGGTGAGGGCAGCTTGCTGTTGCTGGCCAAGGGGTAATCGTCCTTCCTCCCGCTGGACAATGCCAGCTGTGAGGACGGGCACGTGTGCGAGGGTTCTCCCTTCAGGGCTTCCTGACTCCATTTTGAATGAGATTTCCTTTATTCATTTTCATGCATGCAAACATCTAAGCGGGACCCACACAGACTTCAGGACCAAAGAAGAGTGTGTGCCATTCCCTAAATATTTACCAGTGCCTTCTGTATGAGGCATTGTGCTAGGATCTGGGGATACAGTGGTGAGTACTGCAGGGAAGGTTCCCACCCTTGACAGAGCCTACCCTTGACAGCACCAGGAGTAAAGGTAATGTGCCACATTGCCTGGCAAATCTAGAGTCTAGTTGGAGGACAGGTATTCAAGAGTTGATACCTGCCTCTAAACATCTGAATGACCATCTTTTATAAGAGAAAAGAGGCATGTGGTATGGCTCTGGGCATACACGAGTACAATGGGTGAAATCAGAGGGAAGACAATATGTGCCAAAAGAGAAAGAATTTTTTAATAGATAGACCTGTCCAAGAATGGGATAGACTGCACTGTAAGGTAATGAGCTCCCAATCATGGGAACTTCCAGCAGAGGGGACCGGACTCATGGGTACACTACCAGGAAGTTAGCTGTAACAGATAAAAACAGAAGCGTAGGGACATTAGAGGTTACTTTACCATTTATGATTCAGGAGATTCCTAATCAAACCCAAAAAGTGCCTTGAACAATTCAGCCGTCATAATTTTAGCTTTAATGAGAAGCTTTAATGGCCATATAATGATACAATAAGCCATAATTTCCTTGGTTCCTGACCATCCAAACAGAGTCAAACAGAAACATTAAATATTAATTCCTGATCACTATGCTGGGTTCTGGGGCACCAATGGCTTCAAAATTCCAGCTGTCTCTCTAATAAAGGAGGAGCTCCGGTTCTGGAAGTAGAAGCACACTGTAGTAATTGCCAAGGCACAGCAGTCACGAGAGAAAAGACGTCTGCAGCTACGACTGATGTTGGAAGCGAAAGCGTCCGTCAGGTAGAATGGTCCCTAATGACATCCTACCCTAGTCCCCAGAACCTATCACTACAGTGAGGGAGTGCTGCAAGCTTATGCTATGCTACATGGCACAGTTTCAGATGGGGAGATTAACTTGGATTACCAAGGTGGGCTAAACATAATCACATGAAAGCTTAAAAGGAGAGCGCCTTCTCCAGCTGGTAGAAGAAGGGAAGTGAGAGAGAGCCAAAGGGTTAGAATGATTCGGTGCATCACTGCTGGCTGGAAGGTGGAGGGGACCACATGACAATGAATGTGGATGACCTCTAGAAGCTGAGAGTAGCTCCTGATCAATGAAAATGAGAACTTCAGCTCTACACCCCAAATAACTAGACTCTACCACCAACCTGAATGACTTTGTAAACAGATTTTTCCCCCCAAAATATAGACAGGCCAATGCCTCAATTGCAGTTTTGCGATTCCCTGAATATAGAACCAAACTGAGCCCACCAGACTTCTGGCCTATGAAGCTAATAAATAGGTATTTTAAGTCACTCAGTGAGTATCTTTTGTTACTCAGCAATAGATAACTAATACAGATTCCAAATAGTGAAGATGAAACACCATGAACCAGGCATAGGGTTGGGATGGTTCCCACTCCAGGACCTCACCTCCAACAGCTATGTGAACCAAGTAAATCCAGATCCAAAGACGTCTGAGGAAAGCAGTGCCTCAGCTGATTTAGTCAAAATCATAGCCAGAAGAGGCCCACCTCCACCTGCTGGGATGGCCACCATCAACGAGACAAGAGGTAAGGGTTACACGGACGTGAAGACAAGGGGGCCCTTGTAATGCTGTTTGTGGGAATGTAAATGGGGCAGCCACTATGAAAAACAGATTGCAGATTCTTCAAGCAAATTAAAAATACAGCATCCCTATGATCCAGCAATCCCAATGGGGTGTATACATCCACAGGAAATGAAAACAGGATATCGAAAGATATCTGAATCCCCATGTTTACTGCAGCATCATTCACAGTGGCCAAGACATGGAAACAACATACATGTCCATCAATAGATGAACGAGCAGAGAAGATGTGGTGTGTATATATATATATATATATATATAATGGAATATTATTCAGCCATGAGAAAGAAGGAAATCCTGCCATTTGTGACAGCATGAGTGGACCTCGAGGACATTGTGCTAAGTGAAATAAGGCAAACAGAGAAAGACAAATACTCGCCTGAGAGTATGATCTCACTTATGTGTGGAATCTAAAAAAAAAAAAAGCTAAACTCATAGAAACAGAGAGTAGAATGCTGGTTACCAGGGGAAGGAGGGGTGGGGGAAATGGGGAGATAGTGTTAAATGGCACAAACGTGCAACCAGAAGGTGAATAAGTTCTGAAGATCGGATGCACAGCATGGTGGTTATAGTCGACAAGACTGTACTGCATACTCCAAACTGCTAGCAGAGTAGATCTTAAATGTTCTCACCACAAAAAAAGAAATGATAATTATGTGACGTGATGGAGGCATTAGCTATGGTAGTAATCACATTGCAATATATTGATGTATCAAATCAACACAGTGTACACCTTAAAGATAACACAATGCCATATGTAAATTATATGTCAATTTAAAAAAGAAAGAAAGAAAAAGTGTAATCCATCCCAACAAGAAAGGGAAAGGAAAGTATGGCTTGTGGAGGTCCTGTGTGATTAATGCCAGATGAGACTCTTCTGCTCCTCAGAGGAGGAGCTGCCCTGTAGCTGGTAACACTCGGGGTGCCAGGGGCGACAGTGGAGGAGGAGGATGCACTCAGGGTCCGGCTGCAATGTCAGGTGTGCTCCAAAGGTTGCTGACACTCAAATGCTACATGACTTTGCTGGGTGTTTGTGCCTGTGACACTCCATGGAGAGGACCCTCAGAAAGGAAGAGGGGTCGGGGTTAGGGCCCAGGGAAGCTCTTGCCAGCTCCCTACCCAAGGCCAGGCTGGTGTTTATCTCCTGAGTCTGAAATTCACACACAACTAGAGCAGCACATTCTGGCAGCCTTGGGTGTTCTAAACATTCTCACCACGCAAGGGCACATCCCTCACCTGGAGACATCTACTGCCTCCTAACAGTCTCCCTGCCCTTGCTCCTCTCTCCCTAGGGCCTGTTCTCAACAGAACTGAGTGATCCTCTTAAAAGATATGTCTGACCAGGCCATCCTCTACCAAAGCCTTCCAACGGCTTCCAAAGTACTTCCAGTGGCCTGTAAGACCCTCAGGGTGGGCCCACCACCACCTTTCTGGGCTTTACTCTCAGCTCACCCTCCTCGCTCACTCCACTCAAACACATCACCCTTCCCTTTGCATCAAGACCTTCGGACCCCTTTTCTTTTCCTGAAATTCTCTTCCCAATATCCAAATGGCTCTCTCCCTCACTTCCTTCAGGCCTCCACTTGGAGAGACCCTCCCAGATTACCCTCGAGAGAACACTGCCTCGTCCCTGCTCTACTCCACTCTCTGATCCCCCTTGCCCAACTTTGTTTTTCTACGCAGAACTCATTGTCACCCGTCAAAATTTTTATTTGTATGAGTGTCTGGTTATTGTCATCCTCTTCCCACTAGAATATAAGCTCTAGGAATTTATAATGTTTTGTATCCCAAGATCCTCTTGAGGTACCTTGTGCAGTAAATATTGAAAGAGTGAATGAATGAATGAATGAATGAATGATAGGAAGTTTTCTAGGACGTGCTGAATGGTCAGATTGGGCCAACAGGAGTCAAAGAACAGCAATGTTGGGTTCAGGAGTCCCCAGTACGGTGGGATGTCAGTTGCTGCAGAACATTCAGAGACATACTCTCCTTATTTATTCTTTCAGCAAAACCCACACATCTGCTCTGTGCCAGGTGTCTGTACCTGTCATGGAAATTTCTTCTATGCAAGACAAGGAGAGCACCCTCCATATGTTAATGCAGCACGACGCGGGTATTTTACAATGATTCTCACAGAAGCAATGGAATAGTCTAGAAATAACTGTTGAGAAGTCCTGTAAAATACAGCATACACCTACGAACAGGTGAGAACACTCAGAATTGCTAACCTGGAAGGCTGCCTTGTCCCTTGCTTTTTCCAGCCTACTTATTTCCTAAGTTTACCTGCTTGTCTATGTTCTTGGGCTCCTCAATTTAGAATGAGTCTACAAGGAGGAACTCCCCACTCCTGTCGAATTAGAAAGGGCTTGAGATGGACAGGGAGGCCGTGTAAGCTGTAGTCGTTGACCCGGGAGTGTTCTAAGGTTAGCCAGGTGCCGAGGACACCAGACAGACAGCTGGGGCCGTGCTGTTTACTAAGAGGATGACTTACAGATGGGAGAAGGGTGCATGCTGGCTTAGCAGAGGGGCAATGGGACAGGTGGCCTGAGAGAGCCAGGAGAAACGGGACAGCCACCAAGGTCCTCCTGATAAACTGATCAGATGTCTATCTCATGACTCTACAGCTGCAAAGTGCACTTGGTCTGCACTTTCAGCACAAGAACTGTATTTTTTAAAAAGGTCAGCTTCAAAATCATCAAAAAGTGATGTGCTCATGGTGCTGCTAGAACACTTTGTGAAGAATATTTGCAAACACAGTTTTCTCTTCCCTAGGCAGATTCCACCTGGAGTTGCCTAAATATTTAAGTTCCTTCCTAGGATGTGAGAAGAAAGTGTTATGGCCTCAGAAATGGAGTCTTCCTGCATGGCAGGTTTACAGATTTAGAGAATGCAGGTTCTCTGTGGTCCCACAGATCACAACTGAGGAAGAACTCATGAGAAGCCCCAAGACCCCGCAACAGAGAGCCCCTTGCCAAAACAGACAGGCAAACATCTGATAGAGGAATGACAAAAGGCAAAGGTGGAGCATCCCAACGATAACTTGAGCAAACCACACCAACTCCTGATGAATCTCCACTGCAAGGCCAAGGCCTGTGGACAGCTGCGGCGCTGACCGGCTCTGACCCTGAGCTGCAGCAGGAAGAGAACCACCTGGACAAGCCTGTGAACGTTCTAGGCCTGCCTTGTTCTCAAAGATTTACAGCTGTTTTCCAAAAACTCCAAAAGCCCCTAAATATTTGGCTAGCTCTGTGCCTGTCACTTAAGAGTTTTTGCTTTTTTGTTAAAACTAACAGAGCAGTTTGCAATGGCCCAAACTGGAAATAACCTAAATGTCTATCAACAATAGAAAAATGAACTAAATATCATATTCATAGAACTGACTCGCATGCATCAGTGAGAATTAAAGAATTACAACCACAAGCAGCATTAAGAATGAATCTCAAGAAGGGGAAGGGTCAAGCCAAGGAACACGTAGAAAGGACCCACGGCCAAGGACAACAGCGGGGAGGGTTGAATGTTGGGGGTGGGGTGGACAGGGCAGGGAAGAGCAATGCAGGAAAAATAGGGACCTTTGTAATTGAACAATAAAAAAATTTTTTTTGAAGAATGAATCTCATAAACATAATATTCAGCACAAGGAGCCCAACGCAAGAAGACAACAGCGTGCACAGTGCACAATGCCTCTTATGAAAAATTGTATCGGGTCCGACAATGGCCACAACTAACCTGTGGTGTGAGAAGCCAGGGTGATGGTAACTGCGGGAACAGTGCCCAAGGCACGAGAGGAGGCACAAGGAGGGCTTCTGAGGTGCCAGTCATGTTGTGTTTCTAGATCCAGGTGCTGTCACCCAAGAGTGTTCACTTTACAAAAGAGCATCATGCTGTACACTTATAATTTTGCATACTTTTCTCTATGCATGCCATACTTTAATTTTTGAAAAAGCAGTTCATTGAGTATTCGATTGAATATTCTTAATAAGCATGTGTTGAGTTCTCATTGGCATACAGACCCCACAGGATTGGCCCTACCGTCTTTCCCACCTCATCTCCGACAACTCTCCCACTTGAGTGTTCACTCCAATCTAACTGCTCTTCTCTCAAGCCAACCACAAGCCCACCTCAGGGCCTTTGCTCTGACTGTTACTGCTATTTAGAATGCTGTCCCCACAGATATCCACAGGGACTGATTTCTCACCTCCTCGCACTTTTTATTGGAATCCAAAGATTGACAAACTGCAGCCCACGGTCAGACTCGGTCTACTGCCTATTTTCTGTAAATGAAGTTTTATGGGATACAGCCATGCTCAGTCCTTTATGTAATGTCTAGGGCTGCTTTGGCACTAAAAAGTTATTGAGCAGTTGACCAGCAAAGTTTAAAATATGTACTATCTGGCCTTTTGCAAAAAAGGTTTGCCAACCCCTGCTCTGCTGCCACCTTCCTGGGGAGGTCTTCCCTGACCTCACTTAAAACTGGAACCCACTGGATGTGGAGAAAAGGGGACCCTCGTGCAGTAATGGCAGGACTGTGAACTGGCCAGCCACTATGGAAAACAGCATGGAGGTTCCTCAAAAAATTAAAAATAGAACTATTATCTGATCCAGCAATTCCACTTCTGGATATTTATCCAAGGGGAAGTAGATCGCTATCTCGAAGAGATATCTGCACCCCCATGTTCATTACAGCATTATTCACAGTAGCCAAGATATGGAAACAACCTAATGCCCGTCAATGGACGACGGTTAAAGAAGGTGTGGTTCACATATGCAATGGAATATTACTCAGCCATAGGAAAGGAATTCTCTCGTTTGCAACAACATGGATAGACCTTAAGACTATTACGCTAAGTGAAATAAGGCTGACAGAGAAAGACAAATACTATATGATCTCACTTATATAGGGTGAAGCGAAAGTGGGTTTACAGTTGTGAGTTAGCAAAACAGTTTATTCTTGTGTTATTATTTATTAATTATTCTATTCTTTTCCATTCAAACAACTGCAAACCTACTTCTGCCCCACCCTGTATGTGGTATAATGTAAAAGAAGAAAAAAACTCACAGACAGAACAGATCTTTGTTTACCAGAGGCACCAGGGTCGGGGGTTGTGGCAAATGAGTGAAGGGGGTCAAAAGGTACAAATTTCCAGCTATAACACAAGTAAGTCCTGGGGATATAACGTACAGCATGATATTAAAACTTGTTTTTTTTTTAAACTGTAATCTATCCCCATGCCCTTCCCCCTCCTCACTATGCCCTCATCTCTCTCTCTCTCTCTCTCCCTCTCTCTCTCTCTCTCTCTCTCTCTCTCTCTCTGTCACACACACACACGCACACACACACGCACACTACTTTTTATCCAAAGCATTTACCAACAACTGGCATACTCTAGTTTTACTTTTTTGTTTTTGTTTTAGTTTTCTGGTCTCCTCTCAGGAGAATGTAAGGGCAGGGATTTCTGCATGTTTTATTCTCCAGCTACACCCTAGCACCTCCAGCAGGGTCTAACACAGATAGAATTCTATAAATATACGTGGAATCCATGAGAGCAACAAACAAGAGATCTCCCAGGTGCTTCCCTGACCAATTTTATAATTTTTAGCTCATCTACAGTCTTCGCCTCATTTAGAGGATTTTTTTCCCCAGTGTAGGTAGGTCTAAGTTAAAATGAGATCTTTTGCAGTCTTAATTTCTTTTACAAGTTCAACAGATTAGGGGTGGCAACAGCTACCACGGCAGAAAAGATTCAATATTGGCAACTGACCCTTGAGAAGGAAGAAAGGGGTAGTGTTATTAGGTTTGTCTACTTTCAGCCAAAATAAATCACAAAGCTGAGGAGGCGCTATCAATAAACAACCACTCTTCGGAAGCGGCTCATTTGATGGTGGGCTCATATGCTCCCCACCCTGGGAAAAGCAGGGAGCTGATGGCAGCAGAAATAGTTTGAATTCTTGGCACAATTCCAGGGTTATTTTCCAGTCCCTGAGTAAATCACTTTCTCCCAAAGCTAACCAGTTCCAAGGAGGGGATCTCTCCATATTACTTCTTAACAACTGCGTGTGAATCTACAAGTATCTCAAAATGAAGAATTTAATTAAAAACACACCTCCAAGGATTTGGCTTTGCTTATCTATTCACTCTTGAGGACACAGGAAAGCTGAGAACATGACATTCTTCTGGGCTGTGGGCTTGACAGGCAGCATCTTCACGAAAACACCTGTGACCTTAGACGCTCTCGTAACTTGGGTTGTAGATATGACAGGGCAACATCTGTAACTGACTTTTAAAAACAAATTGCTCTAATTTGTCATTTTTCTTGTGGATCATGTGATAATTACAAATGACCAGTAAAGCAGAAGAGCAACTGGGAAGGCGGCTAACAGGGTGAAGGTCATGGTCGCCATGTCCCTCCTCCCAGCCCATCCGGAAAAGGCTCAAGCGTGAGGGACGCACTATGAACATGAGGCCGCCTGAGGCGGCTCGAGCTCCAGAAACAGCCACGTGCTCTCCTCACCTACTCAAACGTGAACTGCCAGCAGAATACTCAGCCACCTAAGGAGAAAAATCATTGTCAAGATGTAGGCTGAAGGCATCAGGGAAATGCAAGCCCACTTCACCATTTCACCTGCACTAAGGATGGTTACGATCAGAAAGCCGAGCAATGGCTCTTGGTTGGCTGGAGCACTGTTTGTGTACCAAAAGGCTGCCAGTTTGATTCCCAGTCAGGGCCAAGCACTAGGTTGGGGTTCGATCCTCAGTTGGGGTGCATAGAGAAGGCAACGCATCAATGTTTCCCTCTCACATTGATGTTTCTTTCTCTCTCTCCCCCTTCCTCTCTCTTGAAAAACCAATGGAAACAGGTCCTTGGGTGAGGGTTTTTTTTTGAAAAGTCAGACAATGACAAGTGTTATTACTACAGACATGGAGAAATCAGAATCCTCATATGCTGCCGGTGGGAACGTAAAATGTTACAGCTGATTTGGAAAACAGTCTGCCAGTTCCTCAAAATTTAAATACAAAGCTACCACGTGAACTAGCAATTCTGTCTACTCATAGGTAAATGAAAACCTTTGTCTACACAAAAACTTGCACACAAATGTCCATGGCAACTTTATAATAACCAAAAATGGAAACAACCCAAATCTGTCAACCAGCGAATGAATAAACAAACTGTGTTATATCCATACAAAGGAATATTATTTGGCGATAAAAATAATGTATCTGAAGTACAGATCCATACTACAACATGAAAGAACCTGAAAAATATGACGGTAATTAGAAAATGCCAGTCACAACGACCACATATTGTATAATTCTGTCTATATGAAATGTCCAGAGTAGGCAAATGTAGAGAAACAGAAAAGAGGTTAGTGGTTGCCTAGGGCTGGGAGAGGTGGACGGGTTGGTCCCTTTGGGGGGTAACGAAATGTTCTAAAATAGACTGTGATGATGGCTGCCCAACTCTGTGAATATTCTTAAAAAGCACTGAATTACACACTTTCAATGGGCATATTGTTTGCTGTGTGCATTATATCTTAATAGAGCTGTTTTTTTTTAAAAGGGGGGGATATTAGATGGAACAGCACCAACTCTCATTAAGAAGGTGCACATGGTCACTCTTAAAAGTGTTGCCCTCGCCAGGTTAACCCGCCAGGATAGTCCTGGATATTGCACCTAAATTCCTCCAGGTTCTCCTCCTTCCCTGCTTAACGACTTAAGGAGATGACCAATAAACTGAATATGAGGCATTTGATATAATATGCTGTATAATTCACAATAACAGGTTCAAACTGATCCCCAAACAGCATAGCAGCTGCGGAGGAAACACAGCAGGGAGGCCCAGGGAGGCCCCAGAGAAGGAGGGGGCAGGCCTCTTACTGCTCTCGCCGTCAGCTCTCCTGGTAGGCGACTGGGTCCCACTGAGTGCTCGCGGGGCACCCAGATGGCGAAAATCGCTCTCTTGCAAAATATGACATAATCAAAGTAAAAAACTCCCAAGCACCAAGGGACCACTTGGAGAGCCCAGAAAGAGTAACAAAAGGTGAAACATATGGCCATTTGCTGAAGGGTTATTTTTTCTCCCCCATTCATTAATGGAAAAAAATAAATAAATAACTGCTGAACCTCTCGGCTTTCATTTCATGCACAATTTTCAACTAGGGTTCCATGCCAGGAAGTGTTTCTGCCTCAGCACCTAAATAATTCACAACTGCTCAAAATATCTACCAGGAACCAGCATCAGGGATAAACCAGCTCTGCCGCGCCGTGTTGACAGGGTGTGTGGGTGTCCCCAGTTCAATTCCTGAAGAACAGGTGCCTCGGCTGCTACCAAGCACCTGAACTCACCTGGAGGGCACAAACCTGCTCCTTTCGTGGAGTCTCTTTCTGAGGTTACTGTTCAGGGCGACATCTCTAGGGATTACACCTTAATTGGTTGAACTTCGAGGTCTCGGACAGCCCAGGGTTCAAATCTCAGCCCACCACTTACGGGCTGTGTGACCTGGGGTAAGATCCATCTTTGTGGCCCATTTTCCTAATCTGTAAATTAGGGGTATTAATTTCCACTTCATAGGGATGCTTCTGAGGATAAATGAGATGAAAGGTGCTTGATACAGGGGCTGGTACATAGTAAACACTCAACGAATGGTAGAAACCACTGTCGCTATTGTAGTTTTTATTTCATAAAGTGTATTTCTGTATTCATTCGGCTAACCAACGTTTGTATTGCACACCTGCATGCCCCAGGCACTGAGATGCAGTAGCCCTGTCCTCCTACAGCTGCCGGTCTGGTGGGGAAGACAGACAGCCAGTAGGTACCTAATGGCATGAACAAGTTAATCAATCGCCATAAGAGCTCTGATAAAAGTAACGAGCAGCAATGTGATTGGGAGTTTCACTTTAGAGAGAAGGCTCAGACAGTGGGTGTGATGAGGCATTAAAATTTTGTTGATTTAGTAAAACTTATTGGCTGATCAATCGATCATTTGGATGACCCATCTAAGCCCTCCAGCAAAAATGAGCACAGCAACTAGGTGGTTGTATATGCACCCAACACCCTCACTGTGAGGCCGGTTCACACACATTACCTGAGCAAATCTCTGGGCCTTCCCTTTCTGTTTTCCTCCTGCTGGAGACCAGCCCCCTTTTCCTCTTGTCCTTCACTGTCTGGGGCCCCCTGGGATCTAAGTAAGTCACAATTCCCTGGAAGGGATCTCACACATCAGATGTCTTTCAGCATCTCTGACTGTTCTTCACACATCACTGAAGAAGTGGAATTTTAAACAGGGCCCTTGAGAGGAAAGGTTCCCTTTGAAGACAGTCTAAGTCTGCAAGACACGATGGTGAGCAGAGAAGTGGGGAGAGCATGGAAGGAGTCTTCATTTATTCCACTCACACTGCAAAGGAGGAAAATAAAATGAGGCAATGGAAGAAGCAGTGAGGACATGTTCCTGAAACTGAGAAGTGACTATCAATCACCCAGCAAAAAAAGAAGCCCACCAAAGAGAATAAAGATGCTGAGAGCAACATGACGTAGGCACCAACTTTTCTGGAGGCATTCAGAGCCTAAGACAAAAAACTCGACATGTCTTTCCCCTGCCAAACTAGCCCCATAAAACAATTCTCCAGGTCGTGTGGCCCATACAGATCACACCCCAATGGGGGGAGAATTATTTCTCCCTAATAAAATTGTTTCCTGAAAGAAAACAGAAAATTCTGGAAGGATGCACCTGAAAAGTTTGACGAGTGTAGTGACCTCTGAGGAGTATATCAGGTGTAGGAGAATGATTTATTTTCCATTAAATAATCTTTTGTATTATTTGAACTCTTACTATGTGCTCTACAATAATTATTAGAGAAAAAACATGGCATTGGGTTGATCAAAAAGCTTGAATTTTTTCTGTAAGATGGTTCTCGTAACGCTTGGTTGTCTTTAACTTCATTTGATACAATTTTGTTAAGTTGTACTGTGACAGTTGTCATATCAACATGCATTAAAAAAACTCATCAAAATTGGTGAATTTTTGTGTAGTCATTTTAATATTGAAGATGGAAGAAAACACACAACATTTTCAGTATATTATGCTTTATTATTTCAAGAAAGGTAAAAATGCAACTGAAATGCAAAGAAAGATGTGTGCAGTGTATGGGAGAAGGTGCTGTGACTGATCAAATGTGTCAAAAGTGGTTTGCAAAGTTTTGTGCTGGAGATTTCTCACTGGACAATGTTCCATGGTCAGGTAGACCAGTTGAAGTTGATAGTGATCAGGTCAAGACATTAACTGATTATAATCAACGTTATACCACATGGGAGATAGCTGACACATTCAAAATATCCAAATCAATAAAGTTATTGGTGAAAATGGAAAATGTATATTTTATGAAAAAGAAAATACGGACGCATTGGCCAGCCCAATATTTCCAAAATAAATGATGGGGGGAGGGCGGGAATAACTGAGGTGCTATTTATTTTCAATAATTACAAGTTTTAGAAATGAATTTCCTTTATCTAAATCATTAGATGATGAGGATAAGGGATGGGGAAAAAAAGAAAAAATAAATAAATCTAACAATGTATACAAAGAATTACACACTACAATCAAGTGGGATTCATCCAGTATGCAAGGCAGTTTCAACATTCAAAAATCAATTAATGTAATCCATCACAACAGCAAACTAAAAAAGGAAAATCATATAATTACATCAATAAATACAGGAAAATTATTTGACAAAACCCCAAGCCCATTCATAATAAAAATTCTGAGTAAACTAGGAATAGAGGGGAACTTTCTCAACTTGATTAAAAAATAATCTACAAAATACCTACAACTCATATTGTACTCAATGGTGAAAAACTCCCACTAGTATCAGGTATAAGGCAAGGATAACAGCTCTCCCACTCTTTTTCAAGATTGTACTAGAAGTCCTTGCTAATGAAAAAAGGCAAAAAATGGAAATAAAAGGTATACAGGTTGGGAAAGGAGCAATAAAACTACTTTTGTTCACAGATGATATGATCATCTATGTAGAAAATAAAAAAAATCTGGGTGGCTCAGTTGGTTGGAGCATGATCCCATACTCCAAAAAGGTTGTGGGTTCGATTCCCAGTCAGAGCACATACCTAGGTTGTGGGTTCCATCCCCAGTTGGACACATAGAGGAGACAATCTCTCTCTCTCTCTCTCTCTCTCTCTCTCTCTCTCTCTCTCTCCCCGCCCCCGCCACTGCCTCCACCCACACTCATGTTCTCAGTCTCCCCCCTTGCCTCTCTCTCTAAAATCAGTAAAAATGTATCCTCAGGTAAGAATTTAAAAAAAAAGAAAAAGACAATCACAAAGAATAAAAGACAAACCCTCCTGAAACTAACATGCAATTACAGGTATAGCAAGGTTGCAGGATACAAGGTTAATAAGCAAAAGTCGATCTCTTTCCTACACACCAGCAAAGGAGAGTGGAATTTGAACTTAAATGATTGTATGTCACTTACCTCTAGATATAAAGGAAAAACCTAGCAAAGTTAACCAAGTTCATATGAACAATGCCTTATCGTGAAGCCAAAAGAACTATGAAAATAGAAGCCTGGATGTCAGGTCCCAACTGTCTCTGTCACTCACCAGATTAAGAGAGACCCTTCTTTTCTTTGGACTTCAAGTGCTCACCAGATTAAGAGAGACCCTTCTTTTCTTTGGACTTCAAGTGCTCCCTGAGAAAGATGCAGGCATCCTTTCTCAACACACTCCCCCAATTAAGTGGCCAGACAATGCCCGTTTTCTTTTAAAACTCATCTGAGACACCATTTCCTCCAGAAAACCTTTCCTGTCCCTCCCAGGCTGCATTAGGTGCCCCCGTGGCTGCTCCAGAATTTCTATATAGCAGACACTTTGAGGGTAAAAATCTGGTAGAAAGTAGGGGAAGGTGTGTATGACTTTTCTTGAAATCACATTTTGCAGCAAGATACAATTTTCTATGAGATATTTGCAAGAAGAGCAAAGTTCTCAGAGATGTTCCTTACTCACATAAATGTGACTCAGAAAATATTAGTGATCCATTTCAAAGGATATCCTTTTGAGGTGTAGTCACTTTGGAAGAGAGTGACTGGAGATAAAAGGAGGACTACATCTTCCCCCAAGCCAAACCTTAGCTCCACTGTTGGCTCCTCTATGTACTCCATAACATCCTGGTGAGTTCTTCCATCATAACAGTACCACCATGAATCTGTTGAGGTATCTGTCTTCTCTACTGTAAAGGACCATATTCTTATTTATCTTTGAATCTCTGATACCCAGACCAGTCCTTAACAGAGGACCTCAATAAATGTTGGCTGGATGGATGGGTGGACAGGTGGGTGGATGGATGAGTGGAAGGGCAGGTGGGTGCGTTGACAGATGAATACTTGGATGAGTAGATGGATGGCTGAAAAGACGGGAGAAGACACTTTTTTATCTTCAATTTTACCTTCTGACTAAATTTTCTAAAGGGTAAAGATCGTCAATCTCAAAATCTCAAAATCTCAAAATCTCTCTCTCCATTTCCAGTAATATCAAGACAGTGTGTCATATTTAATGACTGCTCAATACATTCAGAGAAAAAAAACTGGCATTTCCCACTCAGTGAGTATACTAAAGAAAGACTGGGGGGAAGGAAGGAAGACATCTTTAACAATAAATATTGGATAATAGCACTAAAAGCCTCCCTTTCTCTAATGGAGGTACAATTTGGAGATAAAACTAAGCCATCGTCCTCTCTGTGGCATATGATTAAAATCTGCTTTGTTCTTCTAATTTGCTATTCTCAAATTACCACACTGCTGCTGGCGCTGCAAACTCAGACTTCGTGGCTGCCCTTGAATTACTGTACAACTTTTCCTACTCTTTTTTGTTTTAATCAGCACTGAACCAAGAAAGTGCCATCCACACCTGGGGAGAAGCTCTGTCTCCAATTCTGGAGACAAAAGGTGTCATTCAAGGTCCCCCACCCACCCCCACCTCCCCACCCTGTTCCACAATGCCCCTCAGCAGAAATACATTTCCCTTGAGGTTTGAGAACACAAGAGGTGAAGTTATCCTTGACAAGGCTCCAGGTGGTATGAAGTGTTTTTTTTACCCCTGACTCCAGAGATATCATTACTTTTCTGCCTAAGCCTTCAAAACACAGTCCGACAGGATGTAGCTTAGTGCCTAACAAAAAAACAAAACAAAACAGAATACGTTTTCATATTTTTCTCAAAGTCATCTAAATATCGTGGTCTGGGATTGCTAAAATTTTAATTTTCAGAGTCAACCTCAAAACTAAGAGGTAAACTACCTTAGAGAATAGATAGAAAATTCTAGTGACATCATTATTTCTCTTTTTTTATTTTCAATTTCTTGGCAGTTAATTTAAATTTCAAACTACAAGCAATGTCTATACCATGCCAAACATGTAAAGGGGCATATTTCAATGATCTAGATATGTTAAATGACAAAACATTCATAAATACATAAGTTGATTGCAATTTTCATTCAGATATACATTGAGCTACATGTTGACTAAAAGAAAGTAGAGAAGAACTAAAACTCTGTCATTAGATGACAGTTGTAAGGTATCAAGTCTTGCTTTACCCAGACATATGATCAGTATATGGTTCTTCCCTTGGCTTATTTTGAAAGATGTCAATGGAAAAGAATTACATCATTTCAACTACCAAGGAAGATTCAAAACCAAAAGAATGATAGTATTTAGTATAGTAGGAGCAAACCTAAACCCCAAGACTCCATACCTCATCCTAATTTTGCTAAATATGCAAACTTAGGCAACTCACATAACATCTCTAGATCTCAACTTCATTAACTACCTCATACACACTATATTAATACACTCCTCAAGGACACAAAGAGGCACAGGAGTGAAGGGAAAGGATGCTGCTAAACAAAGAACCACTAAATACCCAACACAGCCTACACTGTAGCCAACACCTACACACAGATACAGATCACAAGGACCAGCATTATTTTCAGAACAATGGACAGTAATATGTATATAGACTTGCCCCCCAAGAAATCAGGAACAGCAAGGAAAAATTATTTACCAATTTATTAATTAGGTTTTATCCTCTCTTCTATTAATAAAGGGTTGCTTAATCCATTTTTAAGACCACTTAATTTTATTATCAATCATTAGTAAATGATACTGTACGTGAATTTTCACAGTTTGTGTGTCAAGACTCTCGTTCAGTCAATCCTTTCAAGACCATAAAGGTCTAGTACCTTAAAGCAATAAATTATGCTTCTGAGGTGAGAGATAATAAACCAAACCTTGATCTGTTAATATACTAACTCCTTTCCCCTGCTACAGAGTAATCACATTTCAAAGCTCAGCATAATGCATATATTCTGACAAAACTCTATTGTACATCTAAGATCCAGGTTATTATGTTACTAATATTAGATTTTTCTTTTAATAGTTTTATGGAACTTGAATTTATTTTAATTAATACTCACAATGCCTCCTGGAAATTAACAAAATTTTGCCATAAAAATATCTGAGATATAAATAAATATTAAATAAAGGATAAAGTATTGCAGCAGAGCTTGCAAACCTGCTCCTCACATACCATATTTACTTCAATGTGTTACCATGTTAATAGAATTTTTAAATCTATTATCCACTTAATGTTCATGACCCTGTCTCAAAGGGTAACTTCCCTAAAGTGAAAATCCTATGCTTTGTAACTCACAACCTTAAAGCTGAGAAAGGACTTTTTTCATTTGCTAGTCTAAGCTAGGAAATGAGGATTAAGAGCAGGAAAATGCTTTTCCACTGATGGCTCTAATTTGGCTGCACTAGTTACCGAAAAAAATGGGGAAGCTCCTGCTCAGGTCAGAGTTACCTAACAAATGGAAAATAATCAAATACCCTTGGAAAGAATTCCAAAGCTCATAGGCCATTGGTTGGATTTAAAAGGATGAGCCAAGCAGAGACAAAGTCAAAGAAGGGAGACTCATCATGGCGGTTTCGCTCATGCCTCATGGTCTCTACCAGCACTGGCATCAACACTGAAGACCCTCTTATCTATGTCTCCATGGCAGACTGCTTTGCTGACTTTCACTCCTTATATCCAACTGCCCACTGGAAACTCTCCACTCAGACACCCTACGGGCACCTCAAAGTCAACATGCCCGAAATGACACTCATCCTCTCCTCCCCCACAAACTGCTTCATCTTCATTCCATCTTCTCAGGGCCAGCTTCACAGGTATATGACCCATGCTTAGAAGGACTCCACACTTGGTTTAATGGTCTACTGTCATGATCCTTAAATTCTCAGTAATTTTGAATGAGGCCCCACATGTTCATTTTGCACTAGGTCCCGAAAATCATGTGGCTGGTCCTGTTTCTCCTGGAGTAGCATCACCACTGTCCCTGTCACCGAACGCAACCACCTGGGACTCGCCCCCGATTCCTTCTTCCTTCACTTCCACATCCAATCATGCTGTTTCATGCCAAGCAAGAAATCACCTTTCCTGTAATGGCTTCCCCTCTTCTTCAAAGAGTTGCCTTCTGTTTTTCCATTATTAATCAAGATTAACTTACGTCACAGATAGTTATTGCTACCCCAGTCTAATACAGATACCTCCTCTTGGTCCTCTACCTGCATATACCTGTCCCTACCTCTGACCTTTTGTCCTTGTATCATTTATCTTGCCTTTATCCTCACAAATGACTATGAGCCTCTTGACAGTTGATTTTATTTTATCTCCCATTCCAGGCTCTGTGCTTGCCATACAGAAGATATTTTTAAATGTTTATCAAATAAGATTAATGTTATTTCAAAAAAACCTTACTAATTTACTTTTGGAAAAAAACAATTTCTTGATCTATACAAATGTTTTTCCCTTTTAGAATGAGCTTTATTTTTTTCTAAAGTGATCCTCTCATTTGCCTCCCGCGTCTTCAGGGAAAATCACCAAGGCAAACAGCTCCAGGGCTTATGTTACACCTCAAATGCACTCTTCACTGTCCTCCAGGGTCACTGTGCCTCAGGGTCACTTCTGCCAGGGAGAACAGCTGAGCCCCCTATGCTTCTGGGAGTGTCTAGGCACTGCTGGTGTATACACAATGATTTGTTTGTGATGAGAAGTTGCCAGAGTTCCTCTGCATTGGCATCAAGGGTCCAGGATACAGGAAAGCAAGAGTGGGAAGTATGGTTCAAAGAGACAAGAGGGCCCTCACTAACCCCGGGCCCCCGTGGGCTTCACAGTCTTTCAACACTTCATCAGAGCGGCCATCCCAGGAAATCCTGTTTGAAAAGCAACCGCTTGATTTGGCTGGGGTGGGAGTCCAGAGGGGTCATTCCATGCCCAGCAACAGTGTCTAATCAGCACTTTGGTCTATCGTGATAGACACACCTAGATAAATGTCTTTTATTGACTCACCCAGTCATTCAAACATTCATTGAACATCTGCTGAATTAAGTGTGCCAGGTGAGGAATTATCAACAGAGATAACAGCCAAAACGTTCCCACCCTCCAGGAAATTAAGAAAAGTGTTATGAAAAAGATAACTTCCACCAATGCCTTCCTATTCCAAGTGCGGTTCCCAGACCAGCAGCAGCAGCATCATGTGGAAGCTTGTTGGAAATGCCAAATTTCAGGGTCCTCCTCAAGACCTCCTGAATCGGCATCTGCATTTTAACAAGAATACGGAAGATCCATTGGAATATCAGAGACTGAGGAACATTTACATGTCCCTCCCACAGCTGTCACTTGTGCACGTGAAGCTTAGATTCTCCATGAAACACATTCTGGTATTTCTTTTTTTTTTTAATTTATTTTTTTACTTTTACACAGAGAGGAAGGGACTGGGAAAGAGAGGGGAAGAAACATCAATGTGTGCTTGCCTCTCACACACCCTCTACTGGGGACGTGGCCTGCAACCCAGGCATGTGCCCTGACTGGGGAACTGAACTGTCGACCCTTCGGTTTGCCCTTTTGATATTTCCATTCCTGCAACGTTTTCAAGTTTTTCCAAAATGCCTACTTGGAAAATGAAGACACAACTTAAGAATTCAAGTGACTAATGGGCCTGATTCGAGTGGTTTACCTTTTAAACACTTAATATATCATGGTCCATAACCAAAGGAGGGATCTCAAAATAAACATGGCTTTATCTAATTAGTAAAGGTGAAAAATCACAATTCAGTTAGAGAGCAGGTGCAACTGAGGAATGCTTACTACAGCAGAGGCTGGCCTCACCTCTCACTTTTAACACCAGGTATGTGATTCCTACTAGGAATTCTAAACATATATACACACATTTTCCATGTACTCATTGGGTTTTTTTTATTTGATATCATTTCAAGTACTTATAACTTGCAATCTTGGAGGCCCAAGATGCATGGGAGTTGTTTCGTTTTATTTAGTTTTCTTTTTAATTTTTCAAGAAGTTCAATAAATTGACAGTCACCAAAACCAGCAATTCTTAAGACTGTAGGCCTCAAAACCCCATTACATTATTTAGGATTTATAGGACTTTTATTTGTGCTGTATATATCAATATTTGCTGAGAATTTTTTAGTCAATTTTTGACTCATTTAAAAATAATAAACTCACTGCTCATTAACATGTTACATATTTTATTTTAAAATAACTTTTTATAAATAACAACTAATTTATTAAGAAAGGGATCATTGTTTTACATTTTTGTGAATATCTTTAATGTCTGGCTCACTTGAAGACAGCTGGATTCTCACATCTGCTTCTGTAGTCAATGTGTTGTAATATCAAATATCATGCAACCTCTGAAAAATTCCACCGTAAACTTGTGAGACAAGAGTGGAAAAGACAAACAACATCTCACCAAAAGTAGCAAGACAATTAAATGAGGAAAAATTGGTTTTTCAACAAAAGGTGCTGCAGCAGTTGGATAAAAAGCAAAAGGATGAAGTTGAACCCCTACCTCACACCATATATAAAAATGAACTCAATATGGGTCAGAGATGGGGAGTGGCTGCTCATGGGTATAGGTTTATTTGGGGAATGATTAAAATGTTCTGAAATTAGATAGTTTTGTAACATCTAAAATGTTCTGCAATTAGATGATTGTACAACCTTGTGAATATACTAAAATCCACTGAATTGTACACTTTAAAATGGTGAATTTTATGGCATGTGAATTACATATCAATAAAATAAATCAAATACCTAAATGTAAGAGCTAACACTATAAGTGTTAGAAGAAAACAGGCATAAATTCAAGACCTTGCATTAAGCAACGATTTGTTAGCTATGTCACCAAAAACAAATGCAACAAAAGAAAAACTAGGTAAATTGGATTTCGTCAAAATTTTAAAATTGTTGACACTTTTAAGAAAGCAAAAAGCCCACATTACCTAGGGCTAGGAGATGTTGGAGGAAATGGGGCCTGCTAAAGGGCACAGGGTTCTTTTGGGGATGATGAAAATGTTCTAAAAATTGATTGTGGTGATGGTTGCACAATTCTGTGAATATATTAAAATTGTATACTTTGAGTAGATTTTATGGCATTATACGTCAATAAAACTTACCCCAAAAAGGTAAACAACATCTTGGGATTATTTCTTTTAAATAGTTTGAACCTCATAGACCTTCTGAAATGATCTCAGGGACTTCCAGAAGTCTGTAGACCTATTTTGAGGACCACTCACCCAGACAAAGCACCTGGAATAAATATGGTAGGTTACCTTCCTAGGGTCCATTTCCCCCTTCCCCATTCCTCTTTCTGAAGAGACCCATGATTTTTAGATATTGACCCCTACTCCATGGAGAACACTGCCAAGAAGAAAGTTGATTTCATCCTGAGTCCCAGGGGCAAGTTCTGGTCACCTTAAGCTAATTAGAAGATTCTCTTCCACTGACTACAGTCACTGGTTCAGAGGTGGACATGTGACCTAGGAGGTCCGATCAGAATAACAGCATGACTTTTGTTTCGAATGCTGAGTTGGAAGTGGTTTCTCTCTCCCTCTGGATGGCATCCTATAAAAATGTGACAACTGGAACTACTACAACTGTCTCACTATCAGTTCAAAGATAAAGCCATCACAAAAAGCAGGACAGTCCTTGAATTCAGTCCTTAACTCAGGACTTCTGGGTAAATGAGCCAGTATATGTGCTTGATGTTAATGCCAGTTTGAATTAGAATTTGCTAGATGAAGTTAAAAGCATCCAAAGGATATAATGTCCAAATGACGTGGAGCTAACAGTATTTCATTCTCCCCACAGTCAATACACTTTGCATTTTCTCTGAGGACATCAAGAGATAAGATCTTAGCAGACCATTGAAATAAGATTACTTTATTTTTCAGAATATACTTAATACAAAGAGCTGGTCCATGTATTCTCACCTAAAAACGTCAGCACTGGGCCACATTATTTAACAAACTGTCTCTCTTTTCTATTCCTTTTGTGTCTGATTTTCAGTGAACTCTAAATGGCATTCTAGATGAGTTTGACAGAGAAACTGTTGGGTTGTTTTTACTAACAAAAAAGGTGTGGCTGTCATCTAAATCTAGCTTGGATTTCACCAGCAGACTTATTGTGCGGTCTGACATTTACTACATATGTATGCATGTTTGTATGCGACTGTCCAATTCCCATTCCAACAAATAAGAAATTTAGGGAGCCGTATATTACTACCTTTTAAAAAAAATAAATTTATTAGAGTAGTACTCTACATTTGGGTGATATTTTAACAATTACACTGTGCTTTATATACATGATCTCGACAACCCAGGGGCAGATGGCAATTGAGGAATTATGATGTCCATTTTATATATGAAAAAACAGGAGGTCCAGTTACTTGCTTAAGGTCTTAAACAATCAGAAAGTGATGATTTGGGCTTAAAAACATTAGATTCTAAGTCAAAACCTTCCCACTACTTAGGATTACTTCTAATATACCTGTAATAATATTAAGATAACTGTTAATATTTTTTCAGCTCTTACTCTGGGCCAGGCACTAAGCCAAGTGTTTGACATAAACTCTACATTGAGTCCTTACAGGAAGTTCATGAGGTCTGTGCCATTATTATCTCCACTTCACAGATGAGGAAACTGAGGCCCAAAGAGTTAAAGTGACTTGCTCAAAGTCACCTGGCTAGTCAGTGGCACAGCCAGGGTTCCAACCCAAGCAAGTAGCACTCCAGAACATAAGCTCTCCACCACTTTGCCATACTGTCACTTCAGCAAGATTGGGGATCCCTGCTCTGCATGAGATGCCGTGTGGCTGCCCAGAATCCACCAGTTCAGTGGAGTGACTGAACTCATATTCAACAACACAAGCTACAAAGGATTATCCAACAATTTTTCTTGTTCTGAAATTTGATCATACAAAGATGATAAAATTTGCCTAAAGTAAACCAGGGTTAAGATAACATCTTATTAAACTCTTTGATAATTTTATTGTAACAATAATCGTAACTCAATCTGACCTATTCTGAAAGACACTATTGATTGTTTACCCAACAACTTTTCCCTGCCGCCCACCACAGACACACACACACACACACACACACACACACACGCACACAACCTCCATTGCTTCCATAACGGCAAAGCCCACCTCCTATTATAGAGAGTACAAAGTGAAGACAGCAGATGTGCCCATTCCTATACATTTTTACAGCTAGGTCATGGGCATATGACATGATCCTGGCCAGTGGGGTCCAATGAGAAGACTTATGGGGCCTCTAGAAAAAGTGTTCTTCCATGATTTAAAAACAGGTGTGAAGAAATGCCCCACTTAATATGGTGGATGTGGTAGTGCCTTACTGACATCCAGAACTACTGCAGCCATCTTGAACAATGATGACTGTAGTGACATAGCCGGCATGCAGGAGGGCATGACAGAAAGCCAGACAGCACCTGGATCCACACAGAGCAGCGGAACAACCCTGAAGCAGCCCTACCTTTGGACTTCTCATTCAGTAAGACAATAAGTGTCCCGGTAACTTAAGCCACTTCAGCCTGGCTACTGTCTTACTTGCAGCCAAAAGTATCCTAACTCTCAAGTTTCAAGAGGCAGTGCTACAAAGAAGAAAGAGCTCTGGGTTTTAAGTCAAAAGACCTGGTTCTAATCCACTTACTTGCCTTGTGACCCAAATTGCTTACTGTCTCTGAACCTCATCTTCCATATGTATAATTTTGAGCTAATACTCAATAACATCAATAAAATGGAGATAATGTGGGATAGTTATGAAAATCACATGAGATAACGTCTATACAACCACTCCATCAACAGCAATGTAGTTGGTCTTAGGTAATAATTAAACTATACACTTTTTAAACTGAAAACATCCATCTAACCCAGCTCCCTTATTTTACAAGAAACATTGACTCCAAATATCAAATGACTCACTCAATGCCACACAACTGGTTGTTAACATAACTACAACACACAACTCCTGATTCCAAAGCCAATGTTGTCATGCTAGCCTCATGTTGACAGGCAAGGAGCTACATTAAACATTGCACACTCATTCATTCAGCAAGTGTTTAGCAAAACACATACTATATACCAGGTGCTACTCTACATACTGGGGGCTCCCCGATGAACAATAACAAAATGTTCTTACCTTTGTGGATTTAGCAGTCTAGGAAGGAAAGGATCCAACCTACACCTTTAAAAAAATTTATTGAGGCCTGACCAGTGTGCTGCAGTGGACTGAGCACTGGTCTGCAAACCAAAAGGTCACCAGTTCAATTCCCAGTCAGGACACATGCTTGAGTTGTGGGTCAGGTCTCCAGTTGGGAGTGTGCAAGAGGCAACCGATCAATGTGTCTCTCACACATTGATGTTTCTCTCCCTCCCTCTCCCTCCCTTCCTCTCTCTCTAAAAGTAAATAAAAATCTTTTTTAAAAATTTATTGAATGACTACTATGTGCTAAGTACTATGCTGGGATTTATATTCAAATCCAAATCCAAATTTCCAATAAATATTGATCATGCTTACCAGGCTTTACTGAAAAGGGAATAATGTGAAAAGCCTACATTTTACTCAACAAAAATCAGTATTAAAAATGAGAAGTATATTAGAAGGAGTTGTGTATAACCATGCTGGCACCTGAAAAAGTGGATAGAATGGGAAAGATGACTAGGACACCACTCTACTTGAAGCAGCAAGACTGAGTAAAAGAGGTTAGAACCAGGCCGTGTCCTTCCTTCTACAGTCTCCTGACTTCAAGGCTTGCTCAGTGGGAAAAGCCTAGTAGGGAGCCTTCAGCGGCTCCTTCCCTTCTCCGGCCCTCTGTCTGGTGCCCCGGACTCTCTTTTGACTCACTGTCCATTTGGAATTCCTCTTCTGCACGACCTAAAACAAACGTTCATACACAAGTGACAATGGAACAGTATCCCAGGCCCTGTAAAAACAGACTGAGCTAGTGACTTTCAGCATCTCCTACTGGAACTGGCTATCAGGCTGCTGAGACCCAGCCATTAGGTTGTTTGTTTGAAAGTTTTCTTTGCCAAAATATCACCAAAATTACATACTTTGGAAAAGGAATATATAAAAGCTATTCTTTTTAAAAATTCCATAACCCACATTTTGTATGAGTTATGAAGGAAAAATGTGTGTGATACTGTTTAACAGTCCATATACTTTTTGCGATTCCCTGGAACAGAGGGAAAAGGGAAGGGAGGAAGGGAGGAAGGGAGGAAGGGGAAAGGAAAGACAGATGGCTTCCCCAGGGCATGTACTGATGACTCTGAAAGATTCTTTTTTAAAAAAGCATTTTGTTCTCACTCTAAACAAATGGCAAGGGTTTTTCTGTGTATGTGTGACCTTATACTCCGAAGTACAATTTTAATTCCTGAGTTTGGAATGCTCTAAGACGTTTCATGAGTATCAAAATAAAATGTTTAACTCACTTTAACTGGTTAAATGATAATCACCATTTTGGGTCCGAAGGGGCAGAAAAAGATGTGCCACAAAATAAAACATTTGACTTTTTTGAAGCAATGCCAAAATCAACATTCTTAGATCATATCATTGTAACCACATTGGCATCAGTTGGGCCGTACAAAGCCTAACTTTCCAACTGTTACTAGACTGGCTACAATTCTGGTTCCCAGAACACCAGACTACGAATACATGTCTTTGAGGAATACTCATCTATCCTAAGAAAGGCTTAGTGCAGAACCAGACAAAAACAGTGGCACGAACTGCAAGTGGCAGAGAGCAGGCAGGGCAAAGGAGAACTCAGCAGCCCCACTCCCTGCTACTGGCCCCTCCATTGCCTACATATCCAATATGAATTAAAAGTCTTGTACATCCGCTTAGGATGGAAAGCAGAGCGCACCAGCTGCCTTGGGAATCACAAGACAGTACATGCCAAACGTTTCTGGTCAACTCTCTGGCAGCAGAAAAACTGCCTCTCCTGCTAATCTTTTTATTAGTAAGCTTAGCAGCAATACTTAGCTCAGAATGAAATTCAAGATCCTCTAGAAAATTCAGGGGGATCCCACTTTCCTGGGAGATCATGGGTCACCACATTTCTGCCTTGAAACTGTCTGGCTGTCTGCGTGTCACAAGCTCCCACCAGAAAAAAAAAAAAAATGGGAAAGACCTTTTATTCATTCACTTATTCACTCTCGGTTAACACAGTCCAGAACGGATTCCTGCCGCTGGGAGATGCTGCCCTCACTCACCTCTCACCAGAACTGCGTAGCGTGCCCTGTATCTGAAGCTCAGCCCTGGAGCTTCATTGAAGACTGGGATAGGTAAGAAGAGGAAATCCCCAGATAAATAGATTTAAAAGTCAGAAGCAAATAGTGCTGAGCCCAAGCGCGACCTTTCCAAACTGTGCGCTCCGGGCGAGTCGTGGGAGAGGGCACACACCTGCCTACATACACATGTGCCGACAACACACACACTTGCAGCTCATACATAATAGCTTTCCTGCAAGCCCAAAGGCAGTTACTACCCAAGGATGGGGCTGCCGGCAAAGCTGCCTTTGCCTAAACAACTCTTGCCTTCTCCAACTTGGGCAAGAGCAAATGAATGTTCACCAATACTCCAAGGGGCGCTTTTTTCCCTGGGACCCAGGCGCTGCTGAGGTCCCTAAGCTCTGAACTCAGCTCGGTTCAACTCTGCCGGCCTCGCAGCCCTTTTCCTTTCTCTGAAACACCCAGATTTCTCACGATTCCTTCTGAGGTAGCTCCAGTTCCACGCAGCATGCACCCCATCCCTCAAGGATGGAGCCCCGGGCTGTTCAGCCTCTCTCCCTCCTGAGAAAGTTCTCAGCCTCCTGCCCTCCTGCCCCCACCACACCGTGGAGAAGTAAAGGCCAAAGGAAGGGAGCTGGCAGGGAGCCGGTCTTTGGGTCTGATGGCACCTCAGGAGCCCGACTGCCAGAAAGAAAAATGAGTGCATGCCTTCTCCACGTGGAGGAGAAGAGGAAGGAAGAGTGGGCGACGTAAAGGTGCCCCTCTAGGTTCTCGGAACTCCCATTTCCTGGTGGGATAGGGGACAGAGGGGTTAGAGTCCCCAAGAGTCAACGGTCCGATGCTCCCAGCCTAGGCGCAGCCAGACGAGCGCGAAGCGTGCATGCCCGAAGGGGCTTGTGTTCGGATAACGTTCTCCTGGCGCCTGCTGGGAACAGTGCCCCCATCTCTGGGTAGGGCTCCCAGCCTCAGGAGGCGGAGGAAACAAAATCTGGCTTTCTAGCAAGGCCCTCGGGTGGGTTCCTCACCCCTCACCGCGCACGCCCACCCGCAGAGGCCCCCCCAATCCTGAGCCAGGCGTGTACCCCACTTCCCTCGCCCCGAGCCTCCCGCACCTGGATGTGGCAGGAGATCTCCGAGTCGTCCAACAGCCGGATGGTGCATTTCATTTCCTGGCTGAGCGATTTGATGCTGGAGCTCCGAAAGTGGATCATTTTCATGGTCCTCCTGCCTCTCGGCACACAGTGGCAAGAGGCGAACATGCACCGCAGCCCGGAGGAGCGAGCTGGAGGCTCGGGGCCGGCTCGGCACTCGCCCTCAGGGACACACACACTGGAGCACGCACCGTCCTGGACACCTGGGTGCGACTCAGCTCCGGGACAGCGGTGGCGACAGGCGCCTGCAGCCACACTTGCCGGGCTGCTGGAGCATAGCGGGTGGGTCCCTCCCTCCTCCTCCTTTCTCCTGCTTCCTCCTCCCCCTACGCTCCCTCCACTCCCACGCCTCGCCCGCTCCTTTCCCCGCCTCCGCCCAGGGTGCGCGCTCCTGTGCCTCCCTTCGCCTGGGCTCGCTCGCAAAGGGTGCCCCCAGCCCGTAATCTCCAGGCAGGCGTGAGATGCACTCACTCCTTTGCCTCGTGCCTCAGGAGAAGAAGGCGGAGGGACTGCTGGTACTGGGGGCCGGGTGCCCAGCAGTGGCCTGCTCCTGCCGCTGCGTCAGGCTGGGCCCAGCCACCGCCTCCTGCTCCCGCCTCGATCACTCTAGCTCCCGGTAGCGCTCGTCCCTGCCCCGGCTCCCCCAAGCGCCCAACAGTTCTGCTCGGCCCCAGGGACCTGGCTGCAGACAGAGGATGGAGGGTGATCCTGACCTACAACTGCAGGGAGGATTCCACCACGGGAGAGGATTGTTGGACCAAGGACGAATCCCAGAGAGTGACATGAAATGCTGGCACAGCTACACCAGAAATACCGCTAACAATTAAGAGTCTCTGGTACTCGTGAGGATATTTTTAGGCCTTTATTTTATTTAATATTAACTGGAGCCAATCTCCTCCTCTGAAAAATTCAGAGGCTTCCTCAAATTCTCATGTTGGTGTCTCCCAACATTTCAGTATGATCTTTGGTAGCAGTACTTTAGACCCAAGCAAGGGGGTCCCTGTCCTGCCCCTTCCCCTTTAGGGACCTTGCACCTGCTCCCCAGTTGCCCAGGAATGAAGATGTGCCCCATCCTGTTTTTGGCCAGTCCCTGGGTACTGGGGACCCCGGAATTCCTGCCGGCCTCCAGGGTGTCCGGGATCTCCTGCCTGACTGTCTTCCCATTGCGGCTCAAGGCCCTGTGTGGTGTACCCATAGACACAGGGAGTGGCTGCGAGACGGGTAGATGGAGGTTGGATGATGGGACCAGGCATCCAGGAGTGGGAAGAGAAGGAGGGCCCCTGGCCCTGGTGCCCTTTCCTGGCTGAACAGGTCGTTATTAAGGAGTTAGAGGAAGGACTTGTTGCTCAGCTGTCAGCTCTTGCTGCAGCTATACAGAACCCCTCATCCAAAGGCTCCCATGTCCTGGGGCTGGGGGAGTCATGGCCCAGACTTTTCACCTAACCTTGGCACTGTCCAATGCGCCACACACGCTCCAGGCCACGCTGTGGGGCGGACGGGGGCTTGGTGCACCTGCATTGCAGTCAGACTGCTCCCCCTGCCTGCTTGCTCCTGCTTCTCCTCTGGGTTGGTCACTAATAAATAACCTTCAGGCCAAACTCAGTCTCGGTATCTGCTTATGCAGACTACACATGTGACAATTTGTGAAGACAGATGTATAGAGTATATTACAATATAGACTGGGTGTTGCTTTCAAATATTTAGATAAGAGTATGTGAGCATCCATGTGTACTTTTGCACTGGGCCTGCGAATATCACCGCAGTTCCTAGCAGGGTCTGGGAAGATGTGGATGTGATCCTTGACCCAGCTACTGGCCAACCCTGGGGGTCCTGGGAAAGTCTTTTCATTACTTAACTTCAAAAATGAGCACATCCATGTTTGTTTTGCCTGTCTCTCAGGTGGCCAAGAAGCTGAGGATAAGACAACATCAGCGGGGAAAGCCAGGTTACAGCCTATAATCTGTAAATCCCCGTATGCACAGAAGAGGTGGCAGTGATGCAGCTGTCCCAGTCCAGTTTCAAAACTGAAACTGGAGTTGGATCATCTCTCCCGACCCAACGGGCAATCTAAGATAGCCTAGAGTTCAAAGAAAAGTCAACACCCAACACAGTCCACACTTTTCTTTTAAGGATAGCTAACCATCCTTATTATAATGACCTTTGGCTCCAAAAGAGTCATGCTCAGGAGTCCGAAACTGTTCTCTCAAGTTTCAAGGAAGCAGAGTGAGACCAACAGGACAGTAGGAAAAAGAACAAAGGTCACCCATAGTTAGGAAATAAGAAAAATCTGGGATTGGTTATCTGGCCTGGTTTGAAAGAAGGCTGAGATTCAGCTACTGTAAAGATATGGGCCCTGGAAGCCCTTGGCATACATTAAAAAAAACAGCTAGGTAAATTACCACATACTGTCATCAGGATTGAAGTACCCACTGAAGACAAGGCTTTGGGAAACTAAGTGGCCAGGGATAGACAGACAGATAGATAGCAAGAGGAACTCAAAGAATGAATTTAAGAAATGTATTTAGCTCTGGTTGGTGTGGCTCAGTGGATTGAGTGCATTTGGCCAGCAAACCAAGGGGTCCCTGGTTCAATTCCCATTCAGGGCACATGCCTGTTTGCTGGTCAGGTTCCCCAGTAGTGGGTATGTGAGAGGCAACTACACACTGATGTTTCTCTCCCTGTCTTTCTCCCACCCATCCCCTCTCTAAAGAGAGAGAGAGAGGGAAAGAGAGACAGAAAGATAAGTTTAAAATTGGACCACTTAAAGAAAAGCAATGACACACTCAGATTCCTAAATACTCAGCTCAAGAATTAAAAATCTGTATTCCTTACCATGTGATTTCACTTATATGTGGAATCTAAAAAACGAAGTAAATGAACAAACAAAATGGAAACAAATTCATAGGTACAAAGAACAAACTGATGGGAGGGGCATTAGGGGACCGGGTGGAAAAGGTGAAGGAATTAAGTACAAAATGGCAGTTACAAAATAGTCAAGGGGATATAAAGTACAGCTTAGGTGATATAGTCAATACTATTGTAATTATGTATGATGCCAGGTGGATTTTAGAATTATTGGGGTGACTACCTCATAAGTTATATAAATGTCTAACCACTATGCTGACACCTGAAACTAATATAATATTAAATGTCAACTGCAATTGAATTTTTTTTAATTTTTAAATTTAAAAATCTGCATTCTTTCTACAACAGAGCTAAAGTAATTTTTATTAATTGAACCACAAGGCTAAAATAACCTAAAATTACTCAAAATTTTGTCAACAAGTTGCCAAATTACAAAGTCAATTGAATTATCAGCCTCGCCAGATTTCATGTGTAAGAGAGAGTTATCATCAGGAAAAAGTAGGAATCTGGGAATAAAAACAGGACCATAGCCCTGGCCACTGTGACTCAGTTGGTTGGAGCGTTGTCCTATAAACTGAAAGTAACATGTTTGATTCCCAGTCAAGGCACATGGCTAAGTTGTGGGTTTGTTCCCCAGTCAACGGTGTATGAAAGGCAGCACATTCTCACAACAATGTTTCTCTCCCCCCGCTTCCCCCCTTCCCCTCTCTCTCTAAAAAAAAGAAAAACAAAAAAAAAAATGGGACCATAAAATAGGATTTGGATAATTCCTAGTCACACAAGCCCCCAAGTTCTCCTGGGGAGCACAAGCAAAACCTGTTCTTTCATATCCTGAGAATGTTTCTGCCTTGTTTGAAGGCCTTATTCTGACCTCACCTGAAGCGGTTACCTCGGAGAGGAAGCTAATCTCCTCCCACCCCTCCCTCACCACCTCTGAACACTCTCTTAACTTATAATACTTGAATCAGATCCAGGTTACACCTGAGAGGCCAGTTACAAAGTCAACCCCAGAGGGAGAAAGAATTACAAGGTTCTGCTAATTGAAATTGAAAGGTATATGTGTGAATAAACCTAAATTTGTCAATCTGCATGTACTATTCAGTAACTCTGGTTTCAACATAGTATGTAAATTAACTGGCCTCTAAGTTCAGCTAGAGGAAAACAAGGAAATCCCATGATATTTTACAGGAAAGAATCCAAAGAATCAAGGAGAAAGAAATATTGCAGTAGATTTTCACATGTAGCCAGCTCACCTCTCTTGTAACCACTTCTCCTGAAGGTGTCTTCCACCATGCCTTTCCGAGAATCATTGGTGAAAGAACACCACCATCTTTGTAAAGTCCCACAGCGGCTGTGAAAGATACTGCAACTGAAAGGAGCCCTCGGTTTAAATGAGGATGATGGGAGCCTGGATTAGCAGAGGACAAGTAGTACGGAGGAGGCCATGAGCAACGGGGCCCAAGCAGACTTTGGAGGGAGGTAACACGGGGGGAATTTGCTGATCCTACTGGATCTGTAGAATGACAAAATGTCTAGGTCTGGTAAACAAAAGCCTAACTAAAACTCCCCGACAAAAATTCCCAGATCAGAACCTGTCCCTACAAATGACCGGAGACCTGTGAGTAAAGGAAAGATGGGTCCACCTGAGGAAAGAAAACAATGACCGTGGTAGCGAAGAAATGAAAAGGTCCAGTTCTTAATAAAGCAGTAGCAGTAGAAAACATTGCAATGCCTGTGGCCAGTGGTAGTGGCTGCTACTCCTTATCAAAACACTTCCCAGCCCACGGGTGATAGCGCTTCGGTGAGCCACAAATGGAAAACAGGTGGCCTGACCACAAAAAGATGATGCTTGTAAATTTTGTATATTGATTAAAATTTTTAAGCACTTTTATAGCCATTAAAATTGATAATTAAAATAAATACTTAGGCAGAAATATAACAAAATAGGTACAAGGTTTATATGAGAGAAACTATAGAACTCCGATGAAAGAAACCAAAAAACTAAATAAATGGAGAAACCCCTGTTTGTGGATGGGAGAACTTAACATTGTTAGGCTGTCAGTTCTTCTCAATTTGATCAATGCAATTTAAATCACAATCCCAGCAAGTTATTTCATGGATATCAACAAACTTTTCTATAGTTTGTATGGCAAGGCAAAAGGCCCAAAATACAACACAATAGTGAAGAAAAACAAATGAAAGGACTAACATTACTTGACTTCGAGACTTAATATAAAGATACAGTGAACAAAGACAGTGTGGTACTGGAAAAAGAATAGACAAATGAATCAATGGAAAAGAACAGAGAGCCCCAAAATAGACCCATATAAATACAGTCAACTGATCTTTGACAAACAAGCAAAGTCAATCCAATGGAGAAATTCAACTCCCCTTTTCTGTGCTGGAACAACTAGATATCCACGTGCAAAAAAATGAATCTAGACACAGAACTTAAACTATTCATAAAAAAAATAACTGGCTCTGGTCAGGTACCTCAGGTGGTTAGAGCACTATCCCATACAACAAAAGGTTGCGGGTTTGATTCCCAGTCAGAGTGTATATGGGAGGCAACCAATCAATATTTCTCTACCCCATCAAAATTTCTTTCTCTCTCTCTAAAATCAATAATAATTTTTTTTAAAAATCCTCGGGTGACAATTAAAAAAAAAAGTAACTCAAAATGCTTTGCACACCAAAATGTAAAATGCAAAACTATAAAACTTCGAGAATATAGGAGAAAATCTAGGTAACCTGAACTTTGCTGATGACTTTTTGGATTTGACACCAAAAGCACAATAAGTTGGATTTCATTAAAATTAAAAATTTCTCCTCTGTGAAAGACACAAGAATAAGAAGACAAGCCACAGACTGGAAGAAAATATTTGCAAAATACGTATTAGACAAAGGATTTTTACCCGAAATATAGGAAGACTTATTAAAAATCAAAATAACAAAACAAATAATCCAATTTAAAATTAGGCAAAAGAAATGAACAGACACTTCAGCAAAAGATACTGAGGTGAAGCCAAAAAAAAAAAACCAAAACTATCTTCGGGAGGACAGGTCCCTTGTAGTACAAGCTTCCCCTGCTAGGTGAGTGTTCTAGGAACCCATCTGTATCAGCGTACCAGTGGAGTCGTTGTGAGAGGCTGCATTCAGGTTCGGAGAATTTTTTTGAAGACTCTTTCACCATGTTTGCCCATTTTGTGATGGGTGATTTACAAGCACACCTGCCCACAATGCACTGAGCGTTTAGCAGTTTTTCACCAAAAAGGGCATGAATGCTGTGCCCACCCTCCCTACTCACCTGTTATCACCCCAGTGCCTTTTTTTTTTTTTTTTGGTTGTTTCCCTGGATGAAAAAAGTCCTCAAAAGGAAACAGTTTGCTGATGTGGAGGAAGTGAAACCAAAAAAACGGAAGAAGCACTAAAAGGCATCAAAATCAAGGAGCTCAAAAGCTGCTTTGAGCAGTGGGAAAAAAAGTCTCAACAGATGTATTGCACAAAATGGAGAGTACTTTGAAGATGACCGAAGTTTAAACATATAAGAATAAATACACAATTTTCTGTAAATAAATTCTGGGTTTTTTGGGTCCCCCCTTGTACAGATGGCAAATAAGCACATGAAAAGATTCTCAACTCTTTAGGGAACTTCAAAATTAACTATGTTGAGATACTGCTGAACACGTATTAGGTAGTTAAATCCAAAACACCGACAATACCGTGTGCTGTTGGTGATGTGGAGCAACGGGAACCCCTGTTCACTGCCGGTGGGCATGCATAATGGTACAGCTACTTTGGAAGATAGTCTCTTAAAAAGCTAAACACAGGCTGACCATACAACCCAGCAACTGTGCTCGTCAATATTAACCCAAATGAGCTGAAAACAATGTCCACACAAAAACTGGAACACAAATGTTTATAGCAGCTTTATTCATAATTGCCCCAAATTGGCCTTCAGTAAGTGAAAGGATAAACAAACTATGGTTGATCTATACAATAAAATGGTGTTCAGCAATAAAAACAAATGAGCTAGCAAGCCCCAGGAAGGCCTGAAGGAACCTTAAATGCACAGTGCTAAATGGAAGAAGCCAGTGTACACACTGTACAATCCCGACCACATGACAACTATCTGGAAAAGGCAAAGATAATACCAGGAAACACTAGGGGCTGAAGGGGGAGGGAAGGTATATAGAAACTCTTTATACTTCCTGCACAACTTTCTATAAACCTAAAAATGCTCTAAGCAATTGTGTATCTTTTTGCTTTATTTTTTAATTGTATTTTTTCCACTACCATTTAGTCCCCTTATACCTCTCACCCCCATGATCACCCCACTGTTGCCCATGTCCATGAGTCCTTTTTCCGTTTTGCTCAGTCCCTCCACACCTATCCTCCCCCACCTTAGCTGTCTTCCTGCTCTCTATGTATAAGTCCGTCTCTAATTTGCATGTAAGTTCAGCTTGTTTGTTAGATTCCACATATGAATGAAATCACATGATATTTTTCTTTCTCTGACTGGCTTATTTCACTTATTACCATAATGTTCTCCAGGTCCATCCATACTGTCACAAAGGGTAAAATTTTCTTTTTTACAGCTGACTAGTATTGCACTGTCCCATAGTTGTTTTATCCACTCATTTATTGATGGACACTTGCCTGCTTCTGTATCTTGGCAATTGGAAATACTGCTGCCTTGAACATAGGGGGTGCTTATATTCTTTCCAATTAGTGTTTTGGCTTCCTTTGAACATATTCCAGAAGTGGAATCGTTGGGTCAAAAGGCAGATCCATTTTTAATTTTTTGAGGTATCTCCATACTGCTTTCCACAGTGGTTGCACCAGTCTGCTTTCCCACCAACAGTGCAAAAGGATTCCTCGTTCTCCACATCCTCGCCAGCACTTGTTTGTTGATTTATTGATGATAGGCATTCTGACAGGTGTGAGATCATAACTCATTGTGGTTTTAAATTAAATTTCTCTGATTATTAATGACATTGAGTATCTTTTCATATTGGCCATTTGTATGTCTTCTTTGGAGAAGTGTCTGTTCAGGTCCTTTGCCCATTTTTCAATTGGGTTGTTTGTTTTTTTGGTGTTGAGTTTTGTAACTTCTTAATAAATTTTGGATATTAGCCCCTTATCAGATATATCAGAGAATATGTTCTCCCATTCTGTGGGTGTCTTTTTATTTTGTTGTTGTTTTCCTTAGATCATAAACCATGATCCAGTGGGATTTATTCCACGAATGCAAGGGTTGGTGCAATATTTGCAAATCAACAAATGTTATTCACCACATAAACAAAAGAAAGGATAAAAACCACATTATAATATCAATAGATGCACAAAAAGGATCTGATAAAATTTAACACCCATTTATGATAAAAATTCTCAGCAAAGTGGGAATAGAGGGAATATACCTCATAATAAAGGCCATATGTGACAAACTCACTGCCAGCATCATACATAATGGGCAAAAACTCCAAGCATTCCCCTTAAGATCAGGAACAAGACAGGGATGTCCGCTTTCACTTCTCTTATTCAACATAGTACTGGAAGTTATAGCCACAGCAATCACGTATCCAAGTTGGAAAGGAAGAAGTAAAACTGTCCTTTTTTGCAGTTTTACTTCTGAATATAAAGTATATATACTTTATACTATAAATAGTATATATACTATATATACTTTAGTAAAACTGTAAATATACAGTTATATACAGTATATATACAGAAGTTATATACTTTATATATACTGTATATAAAGAACCCCAAAGATTCCACCAAGAAACTACTAGAACTGATACATTCAGCAAAGTAGCAGGATACAAAATTAATATCAAGAAATCAGTTGCATTTATATGCCAATAATGAACTAACAGAAAGGGAAATTAAGAAAACAATCCCATTCACAATTGCTTCAAAAAGAATAAAATACCTAGAAATAAACCTAACCAAGGATGTAAAAGACCTGTACCTGGAAAATTATAAGACATTGGAGAAAGAAATTGAAGAAGATGCAAATAAGTGGAAGTACATACCATGTTCATGGATAGGAAGAATTAACATCATTAAAATGCCCATACTACCCATGCAATCTATAGATTCAACACAATTCCTATCAAGATTCCAATGACGTATTTCACAGAACTAGAACAAATATTTCAAAAATTTATATGGAGCCACAAAAGGCCCCACATACCAACAGCAATCCTGAGAACGAAGAACAAGGTTGGAGGAATCACGCTACCCAATATGAAACTATAACATAAGACCATAGTAATCAAAAAAGAATAGTAATGGCATCAATGGAACAGAACAGAGAGCCCAGAAATAAACCCACACCTTGAGAGTCAATTAATATTCGACAGAGGAAGCAAGCACATACAATGGGCTAAAGATAGTTTATTCAACAAATGGTGTTAGGAAAATTGGACAGATACATGCAGAAAAATGAAACTAGGCCATCTTCTTACACCACACACAAGAACAAATTCAAAATGGATCAAAGACTAAAATATTAGACCCAAAACCATAAAAATCCTAGAAGAAAACATAGGCAGAAAAATCTTGGTCTGCCTATGTTTTATCAGATATTTTATCAGATATATCTCGCCAGGCAAGGGAAACAAAAGAAAAAATAAACAAATGGGATTATATCAAACTAAAATTAAGTGTATTTAAAAACTGATTGACCTCCAACATGTGAGGACACAGGGAGAAGACAAACCACGAAGAGAGCTCTCACCCAAAACCAAACTGGCTAGCACCTAATATTGGATTCCCAGCCTCCAGAACCATGAGAAAATAAATTCCTGTTATTTAAGCCAAAAAAAAAAATGATCCTTGAAAATATTTTGGACACTATTTATATGGCTCCCTCGATGAAATTCTAGCATTCAGTAAGTATTATCTGGGTACATATAACTCCATGCATCACTGACTTGTTGCCAGCGAGCACTCAACCCTGGCAGCACCATGTAGCATGTACTTATGGCTTTGATTGAACCGGAGCAATTCATCTGGTGGTAATTTAACTGTAATTTGGGTTTTGTCAATGAAATGTTTTTCTTACAGATGAATTTTAAATATTTGTTTCCTTTTCAAATTAATTTTCACAATTAATTTTTTCTACTAATGTAAAAACACATTGGGTTTTTCACTGTTGCTATTATTTGCTATTAAATTATTGATTTTTACTCATTCTTTTCCTTGTTTCACTTTTTTGTGTGCTTTTGAAGTTTTAAATTTACCATATTCAGGTGATTGCTGAAATTTCCTTGTATTTCTAGGGGGAAAATAATAAATGTAATTTATTTAATTTAATTATTAAATATACCTTTACAATTTCAGACAATTGGTTTTCAATATATTTAATGATATATGAGGGTAGTGATATTTATATCCTTTTTTAGGATTTCTGTTATTTTATTAAGTGAAAATCAAAGTTTTAATTTTCACTTTGTTTACTGCATACTTCATTTCTTTGAATTTTTTTGTTGTTTATTTTTTTGTTGGAAAATATACATACCATATAATCTACCATCTTAACCATTTTTAAGGATACAGTTTAGTGGTATTAAACACATTCATAATACTGTGCAAAAATTACTACCATTCATCTTCAGAACCCTTTTCATCTCGTAAAACAAACTGTGTACACACTGAACATACTCCCTCTTCCTCTCTCCCTATAGCCCCTAATAGCCACCATTATATCTTCTGTCTCTATGATTCTGACCACTCAACGTACCTCATATAAGTGGAATGATATATAGTATTCGTCTCTTTGCGACTAGCTTATTTCACTTAGTATAATGTCCTCAAGGAACATTTATGTTCTAGTATATTGCAGAATTTCCTTCTTTAAGGCTGAATAATATTCCATAGTTTGTACATTATATTTTGCTTATCGATTCATCCATTGATCGACACTTGAATTGCTTCCATGTTTTAGCTATTTGGATAACACTGTTATGTACACGGATGTACAAATATTTCTTTGAGACCTTACATTCAATTCTTTCTTTTCCTTTCTTTTTCTATCGTTGAAGTACAGTTGTCTCCATCTTCCCACCAACACTTCCCCTGCCTCACCCACCGCCACCTCCCACCCTCAATCCTTCCCCACTTTGGTTTTGTCCATGGGTGCCTTATACATGTTCCATGATGACTCTTCCCCTTCTTTCCACTGTTATTCCCTCTTCCTTCTCCTCTGGTGACTGTCAGTTTGTTCGTCATTTCCATGTCTCTGGTTCTATTTTGCTCGCTTGTTTGTTTTGTTGATTACATTCCACTTATAGGTCAGATCCCATGGTATCTGCCTTTCACTGCCTGGCTTACTTCACTTACGGTAATGCTCTCCAGTTCCATCCATCCTGTCACAAAGGGTAGTAGCTACTCCTTTCTCTCTGCTGCGTAGTATTTCATTGTGTAAATGTATCGCAGTTTTTTTGATCCAC